>VZRR01006263.1:646245-679491 GCA_013398015.1 Oreocharis arfaki | reverse complement strand
CCCTCCCCTCCCTTCCCCTCCCTTCCCCTCCCTCTCCCTCTCCCTCTCCCTCTAAACGACCCCGAGAGACTTGTGGATAGTTTGTGGCCATACTCTGTGCTCTCGGAGGTGACGACATCTTCAATACAAACAAACAGCTAAATTTTCAGCATTGCTACAGATGGCCAGCATAACATTTTTGTTTTTTGAAATGACTTTAAAATTATTTACTTTCTAAAATCAAGTAAAATTTCTAACTTAGAAAGATTATCAGTTATTGGAAATGTCCAGAAATCTTATCTAAATTTATATATGTGGACATGAGAGAAGGAGATGAGCAGATGCTCCCCAGGGAAGTGGTGGCGTCACCACCCCTGGAAGTGTTCAAAAAATGGGTAAACATGGCACTTCATGATTTTGGGTTAGTGGACATGGTGATGTTTGGTGAAAGGTTGACTTGATGATCTTGGAGGTCTTTTCCAACCGTAATAAATCTATGTTTTTTTAATTCTGTAAAGTGACCATATTTCATCACCGTGGAGCATATTATATTTTATCTGGATAAGATACACCCGGTTCGTGCATGGATCCCACATTGCCTGTGTCTGCATGGAGCCCACTTCAGTGAAGGAAATCCTGAGTTAGACTTTGATTCAGCAGCTCTGTGTCTGACTCAGCCAGGAGGAGGAGTCCTCCCTGCCCTGAGGAGGAAGGAGCAGAAGAGACAACGTATGGTGAACTGACCCGGGTCCCCGTTCCCTGTACTCCTGTGCTGCTGGGGGAAAGTGATAGAGAGGCTTTGGTGGGCACCTGGTGTCCAACCAGGGTCAACCCACCATGATAACAAGACTTTGGTCTTGTCTGGAAAAGCAGCCTATGAAAAATACTCAATATCATGTCCCATAGGACAAGAGATCAATTCTCAAACCAAGGTAGTGCCCAGCTTATGTTTAAAAACCAAAAAACCATCAAGCTTGGTGATCTCTGCCTAACTAAGAGAACAAAACTGCAAAACTGCTATTCTTGTTCATACTTACCTAACTTTCTTCAGATCTTACTAAACGGCTCCTCAGTCACTTCCTGCAGCAGCAGGTTCCTTCCTGGGGGGTTAATCATGCACAGTGTAAGTACACACACCCATTTAAACTTTGTTGCTTTTAATTTCATCTGTGGTGGAGGTGGAGTGAGCTGTGTCTCCCAAAACAGCTCATAAGTTGTGAAGGTTTCTTTTTAAAAAAATTGAACCAAAACTTTTTCTTTTTTGTAAAATAATTTTCACTGTCATAACTACAAAGAGAATTTGTAATTGAAGCCTGTTGTGATATCACCTTCTGAAGGCAGACAGACTCCATTTACAGCAAGGAAAAGGTTGCATTTGACATTTTCTCTTTTCAGGGTGGCTCTGTACCAAAGCTGGTACAATTATCTGAGTTCAAAACTAATAGCAGCAAAACCTTACATACACTACATTCATTTTTGGAGGTAGGAGCATGACTGGCAGGAAAATAGCTGATGTTGCTGACCTCTGGGTTTTCATCATTAACCTTGAGAGTGTATGAGCCGTTAAAAGGGAATAAAGGATTGCTGTCACCGTTCAACAGTTTGCATGTCTGTGTGCTCTAAAAAAGTCCTGCTCTCGACACTAAAATCCACTTTCTCATCCTACACCCACACCAGATTCTCTTACTGACATGTAGCACTAGTCCTCCACCCACTGACCAACTGACTTCTCACTTTTTTGACATTCCTGAGACCGAGTTAATTTGGCTGATGGAGTTTTTACACACAGAGGGTTCAATCCAAAGTTCATGAAGTTGATGGAAGTCCTTCTATTTATTTTTGCTGGTTGTTGTACCAGGTTAGCGAAGAACAAATGCTCCTCCTTTAAGTTCAAGTTATCCGTCGTTAAAAGGAAAAAGAACCAAGCAAAAATAAATTGGCTGTGATGTAAAGGAGAGGACAATTTTGAGAGTGCTCACCTGATGAGATTGCATGAGTTTTCTCCTAACAAAATGACATTCCCTCTATGCCAATAGCAGTCAGTCATGTGGAAGACACATGTGACAGCCTGGTTTGACACTTCTCAGCAGGGTGGGAAACACTGAATTGGACCAGCTCAAGGCTCAGGACAGAGCTAAGACACCAGAAATGGAGAAGCTGAAGAAAGTGGTAAAATAAAGCAGGTATTAATGAAACAAAACACTGGGATATAGATTTTTCTGGTTCTGCTGTCACCAGAGCATGGGAAAGGTGCAAACAGCCACATTTCCTGGTACAAGTTCATCCCGCTCACCACAAAAACAATTATTATCCTGTGTTTGCTGAATGTCCTCCTCCAGTACCATCAGTCACAGCACCTAACCTGATTTTCCTACACTCTTGTAAGGAAAGAGAAGAGTCCAGCAAGATTTGCTGCTACCTCAGCAACTCTGTTGCTTATCCCTAGAGCTGCCCATGGTAGCTGCTATATAAAATTACAGCAGATTCAGAGATGTACAAAACCAACTGGTTTTGATTTCTTCGAGGAAGAAAGTTTTAGTGCTGTCTAATAGACAGAGGTCACAGAGATACCTCTAAAAATGCACATAAACTCTGGGGGATGCCACCTGAAACAAGAGAGGATTTTGAATTAAATTGCGGAGATCATAAAAACCACTGAGTTTTCCGAAAAAAAAAATAGATAATGCTCATCTTTGTGTATTAAGAACCTATCTTAGTTTTCAAAATGGAATAAGGGAAAGCTTATTCATTTCTTTGAATGAAATTTCTTGGGGAAAGATGTGGCTTGTATGTCAAAATGAATGACTTTTACAGATCTTAATGATTTTTCTTTTAACATTCAAATGTGTATATCTCAAAAAATATCATGGTACAAATTTGTATGCCTAAATACAGCTCTGATCTCTCTCTGCTTATACCACCTGCCATTTCAGATTTCTGGAATGGAGCAAGAAAGAAAACACATAGAGGAGCTTCAGGTTTATCTTTCTGCTATTATAGTTTTTATATTACTCACTTCTTTCCTGTTACTTTTCTATCCAATTTAATCAAGTTCTGTTAATTCTCTTTCACAGAAGCACTTCTCTCCACCATCTATGCTTCTTACCTTTTATGTTTTCCTCTTCAGGACATCTTTTATTTCTTTCCCTTGTTTTTAGAACAATGTGATCAAACTGAAATGCAGTCTCATGGTGAGGGAAGGCAAGTTGTTCTTGTAATAGTCCTAATATGGTAAGTGATTCTTCATTCCATTTTAATTTATCTTTCAGTCTCCCTTTTTAAAAAATCACTGCTAAATATTGAGCCTGTGTCCTTCACTAAGTGTCCTTGCAGCCTTTCCTCTCTCACTCTGGGTTTTCTCATGTTTCAGCAACACGTGTTCCTGTCAGAACCCCCTGACTCATTAACAATAAAAATGTTTAGAGAAAACATGTCAGGTTTGACAAGAACTAACCCCAACACCATAAAAAGAATACTTTCCTTCACAGCTCTAGAATGACCAAAAGTTTTACTGAGAAGTCTGCTTAGGCCATGGTAAATTGAGGTAAAGTCCTAATTCTGCTTAAAATCGAATCTGAGACTTACATCACTGACACAAATCTGTTATTAACTCCTCAGTCACCAAACCATGCTTTGCCTATCTATTTTGATAAAGAAAGCTTCTTAAGTTGTTAATTAAGTCCAATGCAGGTCCTAAAAGCAATAGACTTTCAGATCTTCACGGTGCAAGGAAACTATCTTATACCTAACTTTAATAAAATTTTGCCACAAGTTCTGTGGGATTGAATCTCCATGAAATCCGTCTGAACAAATGGAAGGATAAATTATAGCAAAGCTATATTTTAATATAAAGCTATGTTATGATTTCTTTTCATTGTTCTATATATGCAGGCTGAGCAGATGCCACCAGTCTTATCTGGTTTTGTGGTAATCTCACCTCCAGTGAACTGTATTTTCACATGTAGTCATGGGTGATTAAAACATTCTCTCTTTACAAGGAAAACAAACAAAAAGAAAAAATACTTTTTAATTTCTTTCAGAGCTGCTGGAACTCTCCAGAATGTTTTCTTTTTGAAATCCACACACATCATGTCGCCTTCGAAGAGCACTGTACTTGACTAACAGGGCTACCTCTTGAAACAAAACCCAGAGTGTTTGTGACTCATTTTGAGCCCAATAAACACGTGTGAGATCGCTGTGCCTGGCACACTTGACCTTCCATGAATCACACAATTAAAGTGACAGCTTCTTCCTTTAATGAAAAAGACGGCTCTGTTGACTATGTAACAATATTTATCAATAATCTTGCATTATCTTTTATTTCAGCAATGAGATGTATGCAGGTGATTACATGATAAGATTTATGTCAGTGCAAGTGGATAATGCGCTTTGTTTGGCTTTTGGGTTTTTTTGGTTTGTTTTTTTGTTCGTTTTTCTGAACTAATTTTGGAGAGGAAATTATATTGAACAAAGATTTAGATTGAATGCTCTCTCTTAGAGATGATCAGGATTTATGCCTTTGGACAGCAGAATTTCTTACTTCCAGCTATGTCATGGGGTTCCCCTTGGCCCAGGAATACTCTTACTTTGTGCTCTGCATGTGTGTTCATCTTTGCTGTTGGTGGACAAGAGATGGAAGGGTGAGATTAAAGACCATCCCTATTTTCTGGCTTTCCATGAATTTTCCTCTGGATCACATAAAGCATTTAGCAGGGTCCTGCAGTACTTCCAGCTTGTTGTTGACCATTCAGAATAGCAGTCCCTGCTATTCTGCTAAAGGCACTGCTAAGCTCTTCTTCATCCAATTGTCCAGTTGCTTTTTTTAATGCCTATATTACATGATCAAATACAATTAAAATTAACGAACCCACAAAAATATGAGATGTACAAAGAGTTAGATTTCTGCTTTGCTTTATCAAATTAGTCTCTTTATCTACTGAAAGCTGAGAGGAAGAATTGTGGGACACGTTATTGTGTGTGTACTGTGAGTCAGTGTGGCTTCCTTGACTTACATGTGCTGAGAACTGACTACACAAACTCCCACAATAAAAATCTTTGCATCTCTTGTACATTCACATAGTTCTCTCTGCCTGTGGTCAGGGAAGGGAATATTGGAGTGTGAAGCTCAGCACATCAGCAAACGGTAACGAAATATTGTCATTCAGCTGGTTAAGCATAGGATGGAACAAAGTCAAGGGCTTTATGAAGTTTTTGGAGTTCAGATGCTCAGCTGGAATAAGTCAATATTACTGTAATTAGCTCTGTTCAGTTTCATAATCTGAAAATCAGGTTCACTGCTAGGCTTTTCCCCCCCACCTATATCAAAACAAATTGCTCTTTACTCTGATTTAACCCTGACTGATTTATTGATAATGATGAAATTTTAAATCCCAATAAAGAAACTAAGATTAAAGATGGCATCGAGGTCCTTCATATTTTTGAGAATAGGAGGGTGGTGATTTTATGGCTCCTGATTTAATCTCTATTTCATCCTGGTTCCTCTTAGATGGATAAGTTACTCCGCTTTATGTATATATAAATGTCCTTTAAGGCTCTCTTTATTTCATTCTCCAACCATATAGAAAATAATGAGGTCCCCAATGAAAGCCTTAAGGGTCTCCTAAACAATCAGGGTGGAACAACTGAATGTCTTATGAGCCCTTGTGAAAATAGCAATTTGTTCATTAATCATGGAAGTAAAGCCTCATCACTGGAGACTCAAGTCAGCCTTACTCCATGGATCACAACAAAAACACCTTCAACATGAGTGAAACATTCCTCATGCTAAGCCCGTAAATTCCATGTAATGGCACTGCATTAACCCTTTCATTTTCTACTTTATGAAGGTCTTTCTTGGTACAGTAATTATGACTGCTTTAATACTTTCTTTCCACTCCATAAAAAAGAAGTGAATGAAAGTAATGACCCTGGAAAGTGTGTTTAATCTTTTTCTACTAGCTTGGGGTTTTGAACATTAAAGTTTTCTCTCATTATTAGCAACAGCTGAAATAACTTTACAACACTGCAATTTATGTAAAATATAATGATTTGTGAGATGAAGCCAAACACTGGTACTTATTTAGGAACATGCACGTTGCTGGAAAGTCAGCCCACAGTTAGGAAGAGAGCCACTGATGGACTCAGATATCAGTTTCTCCTCACCAGTTCCGAGTTAAACATCCATCTTTTGAAGGATATTATTCTTCCTAGGTTTGATCCTTTAACAAGCTCACTAGCTCATTACAGGGGCCCATGTAGGAAGGAGGGTGGGCAGCTGAGATTCAGTTTACTTGTGTTTAGGCTGGTGTAGAGTCACGTCCTGAAAGTAAATAATCCAAGTCTGTGTAATATATAAAATAGTCTTATACCACTGAGTTGAAAACTGCCTTTAGAGTGTATGCTCTTAAAATATTACCTTCAACATTATTACATAATTACCTTGGATCTCATTATGATGGATAAATATGAAACATGGGGATAGAGCTTGGATTTTGATCTGGAGGATACTGTGGTAGCCTTTATTTCACAGCAGAAAATGCAGAAGTGCGCATGAGAAAATTCACAATAACTTGAATTCTCTCTGTCTCCACATGCATACATTATAACTTGAAATAAAAAAAAAAAACAAACAAAAAACACCTAACTGTGAAGAAAAATATTTACAAAGTAACAGTATGAAGTGAGTCTTTATCTTAAGTGGGCACAAATGGAGAATACAGAGGGGAGTCACACTTTTCATGGATGTGCACCACAAAAAACCTAAGGGAGGCAGTTACAGTCTGTCAGAATGGAAATTCTCACCATGTAAAGGCAGATGATTTTGCAATAAGGGCAAGCTGGAATACAGTCCCTGAGGGGCTGTGGGATGTCTCTCTTTGAACAGTTTCTAAACTACAGCTGGACACATCTGGGCAAGACACTAAGCAACTTGATTGAAGTTTGAAGTTAGTTTGTATTCTTGCCTTTTTTCTCCTTATTCATAGCAAAAAGTTTGCAAAATTTGTTTTCCTCGATTATTTCTTTTTAATTTTTGTTGCATTTTTAACCTTCAGAGGGTTTTGTTATGCAGAGCCTGTCCCCCCTCAAGACGCACATAAGCAAAAATTGTTGTAAACACCTCCTACCAGAAACATCAAAACATCTCTTTTCACCAAATCTTAGTTTTATTCTGCTACAGTGCTCAGTCAAGAAAAGTACAGGGCTAAACACATGGGGAACACAGGCAAAGGTTCAGTGGAACCTGGGGAAACCAAACCTGAATTGCCAAAAGTTGTCTTCCACTTTTGGGACCGGCTGCACACAGGGTGGCTGACTGCATTCTCCTCTTCCCCTGTTATGAATTATGTGGCTGTAACGACCTTCTAGAGGGAAGGGAGATGTTAAAGTGCTGTGCAGACTCTGCCTTCCTTTGTGCACTCAGCTTTACTTGTTCCCTTCAGGTCCTTCTTTTTTTCCTTTCTCCTTTCCTTTCCTGGATGAGGCACTGAGTAATGAGGCTTTGTGTTGGAAAGTTGGCTTATGTATCACTGAAATTTTCATCTTGAATTATCTCTGCAGGAATATATCTCAGAATATTTGTTTTTCATTTTCAATCTCAATTTCAATAGCAACTTTTAAGGGTGCTGCTGAATTCACCTAGGAATAGGAAATTTGACTGGCAGTCAGCTGTTCCCTTCATCGTGTGCTTGGGGGGGAAAAAAGCACATACAGAGACTCTTTTATAAGGCAGTTTTATGGCACTGCATGTTGTATGCATTCTTCTGAACAAGAGCAGAATCAGGACACTGAGTTAAATCCATAAGTAGAAATGTTATCATCAGTAACAAAAAAGCTTCTTTTATTAGTACTATGCAATTTTTTTTAAAGTGGATTTTTTCCTTTATGTGTTGAAATAAATATGGAGGTAATTTTTTAAAAATGATGTTTCAAGAAGCCTCAGAAGAAACAAATCAAAAATTTTCCTCCATGAAGAAACCCTGACCCAGAAGTTATTTTCTCAATAGATAACACAGAGAATGATGCACTACAGAAATTAAAAAAAAAAAAAAAATCAGTGCCAGTCAAAGTACAGATATTTTTAGTGCAGTCTCTCACAGAAAAAGACGAAGTCAGGTTTCGTTATGCAATATCACTTAAAGACACTTACTTCAGGAAAGAGTGATACTTTTATAGCTCCCTGACATAATAAGACGCTTCCATAAGGTTCAGCGGAACTCATTGATTGCACATAGATAATATTCCCTAAAAGCTACAAAATTCATATGTCATTTAACTCCAGCTTTAATTAAAAATTGATAGCCCCAAATTTGATCCTTTGGCAAAGTGAAGTACTGAAAACATATATGTTTGTGATACAGGGATAGAATTTAATACAAAAATGTCTAGGAAATACTGACGTTACAGACTTTGACTTCTTTCTGAAACTGAATTAATCATTGCTTTTGAGTTATCTGTAGATTTGTTAAAATAAAACAAAAAACCCAAACCCACGAACCAATCAACCAACCAAACAAAAAACCCCACCAAGAAACCCCACCAAAAACCTCTCAAAACCCCCAGGAATAATTTCAAACCATTTCCTTTTGCTCTAAAAATTTATTTTACATATTGAAGTTATCATTTCAGAATAACAGCTGAAAAAGCCAGTTCAAAATCATGTAAGTCAAAATCCCAACAGATCTCTGCCCAAAGTACCACATTCCTGCAAAACATTTCACTTGTTTCACTTTCAACAAAGGCACTTTCTCTATAATATTTGTAAAAGGAAAATATTTTGTTATCAGAGGGAAACAGGCTGTGAGAGGCCAGAAAACATTGAGTTCATCCAGCCATCTGCCCCTTAATGGGATCAGCTATACTGTGTCACTTTAACTCCTGTTTTCCTCTAAGAAGTTTTCAGAAGAGGTTAAATAATCTATTTTAGTACTTCATCACCCTGACAGGAAATTTTTTCCTATTGTATGAACCAGATTTTGTTTTCCCAAAGAAGTTTAACTTTTTGTTTAAGTGTTGCACCCATCATGGACATGGCAGACTGTTGTTTTCCAATCCTCCATCGCAGAATTATTTTCCCTGTATTTGAGATCAAATATCTCACTCTCTCACCTTACTTTGTTAAGCTTAAATAGCTACAGTTTCTTTCACTCTTTCTTCAGAGGTCATACTATCTAGATGACACAATCCTTCTTATTTGAAATGTTCATACCATTTCTGTTATCATGATATTATCATGGTTTTAATCCCTTGGGCTATACTTCTAAAATACAGATAGATCAGAATCACCATCACCTGATTTACAGGGTTTTATTGTTTTTCTGAATCTTTTATTTTCTTTTTCTTTTTTTCTTTTTTTTTTTGAGCACGAACTTGAAGTTTCTACTCAGAAAAAACAACTTGGATTTCAATTGTCTCGAATCTGCACTCTGTTCTCCAGCATGAGAATATTTATTATCAGCAGAAAGCTCTTTTTATGAAACATGCATTTGTATTTGAAATCAAAAATATGAATTCAAAACCAGAACCTACTCCTACTTAAGCCAGTGCTAAAAACTCCATGGGAATTCAGTAGAAGGGGAAACAAACCCTTAAAGGGCATCAAGGCTGTAATTTTGTTGCTTGCAATGGGCTCCAGGTAAGATCTATAGTCAAAGAGTTAGAGAAGAGTTTTGAATAAGTTAGGACATCAGTCACAGCATAAAACATTTCATTTCTATAATTGTATCATAAAAAAATAAAACCAAAACAAAACAAATTGCAGATACCATTTCTCCATGGAAAAGCAAAAACTGCTGTGCCACACAAGGTAAGAGTAGGAAGTTTATTTCTTCACATGTAAATTTCATAGCACATACGTTTTATAGAGACTCATTCCCTACATGTTATTCAAATCTCTTTTGGCTGCAAGTAATCATTATATGTCTGTCTCCTTCCTCACTCCAATCCTCATCTATCTGAGTTTAATTAGTTGGGCTTTCTCTCATGAGTTACTACAAACCTTGAAATACCTGATGTTTTACTCACAGCCTTGACTGCAAAAGACAAGGAACATCAGATTCCATATTCAGATGGATGAGACAAGGAAACTGCTTAAAATATCTGCTTTAAATGATTCTCAAAGTCTTAAAAGTAAAGTAAAAAGAATGGCTTAGGTCATGGTTATAAAGTAATGAGGTAAGATATCACAGCTTCTGGGAGAGTCTGAGTACTTTTTGGTTTTTGAAATGATTTAAAAGTATTGAATGATGCATCATTTGAGAAAAAGGTTTGCATATGCTTCTAGTTCCTAAAAAGTCCCAAAAAAAGTCCTGGTCCAGTAAAGGAAATGACAGCCTTGCCACCTTTACACAAGCCGTGGATTTCACTCTGGTGTGTTCTCCTGTGCTCTGCTAGCCTGAGCTATCATTACATCTGCAGCCTCAATTTTTGTATTTTCTGGGCTTTGATGGATTTGTTGCAGGATACAATAGTTCAGTGAAATACTCAGCAAGATGCATAGGATGAGACAATAAAGGAAAAACAAACTTTTGCTCCTCTGCACAAAGAATTTGTTTCTTACTTACTAGAGCATTTCTTATAAGTGACAAACAGGAAAGACTGGCAGACTCAAATTAGAGGTTAAGCAAAGGGTAGCTGAGAAGAACAAGAGACAACTACCTTAGTTTAAAAATAGAAATAGAATGAAGCTAGCAACCTGAGGGAATTGACATGTAGCAGATTATGAGGAAATTGGAAAGGTTCTTTTATTACAGTTAAAACACAGAAGAAATGAAAAAAGGTGCCTGCTTTACCAGGTTCCAGTTCTGCCTTCAGCCAAGCAGAAAAGCTCATAGTATCAAACCAATTAAGATTAAAATGAAACTTGAAGGCAAATAGAGATGGTCCATTCCCTGATATCCCTTTTTGTGTGGTGCAACAGATGGGATGTATTCCTTCCTCACAAGATGGCCTATTAAAAGGTTAATGTGCACTAAAATTTTAGAATTAAGGCAAGGCTAAACAACTTTTTCATTAAAATTAACTTTAAAGTTTTGATTATTTTTCAAATTACAGTCCCTGGTTCAACTTTTTCATTTGCAAACCAATTCTGATTGAATATTGACATGGGAGGCAGAGAAAGAATTACAGGCACACGTGAGAGGGAAAAACAGGATGGATACTACAACAGGAAAAATGGGAATCTTCACCTGCAGTTAGAAGATGCTAAGGTGTGTTGGACTTGTCCACTTCATGGCTTGCATGTACTCATCTGTTCTGCTCTTGGTAAAGACTGCTCAGATTTCACAGAAATAATTATATTCATTGCAGTGCAGCTTAGCCAACTTCTGAAATTAGTAATTTCTAGATGTCAAATAACAGAATTCCTTCTTGTGGAGAATTACCTTTTTGATGCAAATCCTGAAGCTTCCGTTATCTGACAAAAATTTAAAATTTGAGGAAAGCAGGCACTGTAGGTATATGTTTAATGAAAGCATAAGTTCCCACACAAGAAATTTCACAGACCCTAATAATTTCTTTCTTGCCTTATTTCCTTCCTGTGACCTATTACTGAGAAAGATGCAAGCAGATAGAATCTGGAGTATTTAGGTTCCCTTAATCCACCTTGGTCTATTCAGGACAAGGCATAGCATGTAGTTTTCAGTAGTTCACAGCTTCTAGAAATAGAACCATAGAATCACAGAATCATGGAAAAGTTTGGGTTGGAAGGGATCATAAAGATCACCTTATCTCAACCCCCCTGCCATGGGCAGGGACATTTTGCACTAGACCAGGTTGCTCAATGCCCCATCCAACCTGGCACTGAACTCTTCCAGGAATGGGGCATAATTTATAAATACATAACAGCCAGAAATTTGTTTGGCTTCATTTTGGGGTTTTTTTTGGCTCATAGATTCCTGCTGCTTTCAGAAAAAACAACTACTTGTACTCTAAATTTAATTTAGATGTAGAAGCTACATACTTCACTGCTGCTTTCAGGAAGGCCTTGACTGGAAGGGCTCAAGATGTAGTTATATATTTTATACCTTTTTTCCTAATTAAAAAATCTTCTATATGTAGTCCATCCACATGATTGAGGCTGGTTTCTGAGAAGGAATATGATGTCAGTATCTGGTTTAATTTTAAGAAATGGACTCTTAATCCATAATAATATTAATTTAAGGAACTTGACTTCAAGGCAGTTCTCTTTTATGTACCATTACTCAGTGCAACTGAGCAGGTGGCACACGAAGAGTCAGTAATGGCCCATGTATATCTACAAAGCCTAAGTGGCAATAATGCTATACAAAAAATGAAGTAAAACTGATAATGTGTTTGGGGGATAATGTCCAGTCCCCAGCAGATATCTTTTCCTTCACAGTGGAGTCCTAAATCAATTTCTAATGTATGAAATTCACAATCAGTTTAGTTTCCCTTAGTGCTGCTTTAATTGCTGTCATTCATGGAGGGAGGAAACACAAAACAACACCAGCAACCAAGAAAAACCAGTATTAAAGGAAGAATAGACAGTCAGATTTCCCATCTGAAATGTAGATGGTGTTTAAGTCCAAAACCTGACTTGAATTTTACACCTAAAATCAAGAGCTAGCACTTTTCTGTACTCCTACTTCATGTATAGAGAGGAATGAATATAGACTAATCTAAATTGTAATTTCATAGGTTGTTTATGCTGCATAAATAAGGTACAGCAGCTGTTTGAAAGGCAAATTGAACTACAAGGTCTCTGGATTGAATCCTAAAGTATTTATATTCAGCTTTTCACATTGTGTCCTGTTTTCAAAACCATTGCTGAATTTGTTAAATCACTGGTGTGCTTGTTAAAGAAAATAATATTCCATGAATGCTGGCTACCCTTAGACTCTCTCCTTGAGTCTAAACATTTGTAGCTAAATCCAAAACCTTTGACATAGCTGTCTTTACTGAACCAAAACAAACTGCAGTGTACTCTTGTTTAAACTCCATCAGCCATGATGATTATACTGTATTTGTAATGAAGCGAGGCCTCCCAATAACACTACCAGGACACATTTCATAGAGTGTAATGGGTATCACTGTATATATGATTTCACATGTCATTAGTCAGACTTTTCAAATGTGTTCCAAGTAGCTTATAGAAAAAACACTAACATGCTGAAACAAGATTATTAACAAAATCAATATCACTGAGTGGGCAGTTTATTATTTTTTTCTGCTCGCTGCTGATAACTATTCTAGCAAGACCAGAAGACCAGCTTTAAACTGAAAGAGGGTAAATTTAGATTAAGTATTAGGAAGAAATTCTTTCCTAACTAGGTGATTAGACACTGGCATAGGTTTCCCAGAGAATCTGTGGTTGTCCCATCTCTGGAAGTGTTCAGTACCAGTTTGGATGGAGCTCTGAGCAATCTGGTCTAGTGGAAGGTGTCCTCTGCCCATGGCAGGGGGTTGGAATGACATGATCTCTAAGGTCCCTTTTCATCCAAACTATTCTATGATTCTATGATTCTATTAATATAATTTTAATATATTGTAGTTCTGAACCAGAAAATCACAGCTTTTTTCAGAAGCTATGTTAGGGCTTTATTGAAGTTTTATTCAAGTTTTTTCTCTTTCATGTAACAACTTTCACACAAAAATTTCCTGTTCTTATTAGCCTTAGGACCATAGACTTTAAGCATGGAAGATAATTAATTAAGCTCATTCCAGGTTTCTCTTATCCTACCTTCCTACCACCCCATGACATCCCTGGCTTCCTAGCAAATTCAAACAGACCAGACTTGTAGCTACCTTGTGAACTGTTCACTTTTTTGACCTATTTCCTTCCCGTGCCCTAAATTTCCCAATCCCAGTTGCTCAACAGCATTACTTCAACAGTAGACAGAATGTCCAATTCTTCTGCCTTTCCTTCTCTAGCTCCCCAGGAAAGACCCTGGAGTGGGAGTGACTGGAGTATCCAAAGTGCGAGGGTGATTTAACATCCCGTAAGGGTGTGAGGGTTCTATCCGTCAGAGTATGAGCAAATATGAGGGCTGGGGTCCCTTGGAAAAAATAGAAAGAGAGTGTGCTCTGGAATAAGAACATAGAGCTGTGTGGGGGTGGGTTTCTGCAATTTCTCATTCTCATTACAGAGAAAATATAGAAAGAAAATCAAATCAGGCGGACTTTTGGTCAGAATTTCCTGCCCTAAGGAAGCATTTCTAGCTAGTATTTTCATCTGTCTGCCTTTGAGGAAAGCAAAACTGAATTCTCAGAGGCTGTGGAGGTGGGAATTGGAGAAGGCAGGTAGGCAGGTGAGTAACACTTTTGGTGACAAGCAACTGGGTTAAGATGATTTAGGAGATCTGAGACAAGGAGAGAAACCAAAGCTGTGTTTATTCTTTTTGATAACTACTGTAATGCCACCAAGACCATTGGTCACTTGAAAACAAGTAAGGAATTTGACTGCCAGTGCTCACAGCTATTTATCTGATTATGTGTAATCCTTATTAGAAATGGTGACTTTAGACTCTTGTGATAATTATCTATGAGCAGCCATTCAATTTTATGATTGTATATGTGATATGATACAGTGCTGATGGATGTTCCCCTTGGGGGCCTGAAACGCTATTATTTAGAGTTTGTTTATAAACATTCACTCTTTACAGGTGTAGATATGTGATTAAGTCCCTTAAATAATCTAATTATTTCCAGAAGCTCTGGAACGTAAGTGTTTTTTCCTCCCTCTCCATTTGGATAGATATTAGTAATTAACTTCAGTAGTACAGGAAGGACATAAAAAGGGAGTTAGAGAAACTTTCACTGAAAAGGATGCTGGCATGGATATATCCTTGTCTTGCAAGAATTTATGTTCTTGCTGAACTTCATTCATATGAGTAACCCCATTTTTATGTTCACAGCCAAGAAATTAAATTAAGGTAATGTTTTATTATTTAAAAAATAAGGGCTTGGAGTTGTTTTTAAAAGTTTACTCTGTGTGTGAACAGAAAAATATCTAGGAGTAAAAGTTAAAAGCGGAGGGGAGGAGCATTTCATCTTTCCATCCACTTTATCTGCAGTAGTTGATTCAAAAATTGGAAAGTTTAAGAAAAAGGAAGTAAGTTGTTTTTTGCAGTTTTCCACAAGAAGAATGGCACAGACATCACTTGAGATAAAAACACTATCTCACCAAGCAAAAGTTTGAACAGCTTTGCTCTGAGATATAGTGTGAGACTTTTCCCTTTATCAGAATGGTTAAAAAAAGCAAAAGATATATTGGTTTGAGTTTGGGCATTTTGTGGGAAAAAAGAAATCCTTATGATGTAATATAAAATTCATTTAATTTCAGACTTGTGTTGCTCATTTGCACATTGGGGGTCAATATGGAAAGATGCTGCAAAATGGTTCATTTTTTCAGGAGTGGTCCTTGTTGCTCAGGGTAGGCATTTGCTCTGCTCTCTGCCCTCTATTAATATGAACTTAAATATAACTTAATAACACATGATTCAAGTTATTCTGAAAAAATCTACACCAGCAGTGGTGAGTTGCTCTCTGAGCTTTTCTATTTCTTTCCAATAGAAACAGAGAAAGTCCGGAAATGAACTGTGAACAGAGAGGGTCTGCATGTGCTGATGGACTCTCTGGATCTCGAGTTGTCAGATATTAATCAGAGTTCACACCCCTGTATTTGGAAGGATGGAGTTCTTTTACTGGGCCTGTCCGTGAGCTTGACACTTATAACACCAGGGCATTTGTCTTGACCCTCCTAAAATGTTCAATTTTTCTTGCCAGCACTACAAATTTGTTGAGCTGTGTGATACTTGCTAAATACTTTACTCTGCTTTTTAAGCTGTAGTATTAATAGCAGGCATCTTGCTCAGGTTCTATCCTTTTGCATGCTATTTGTGTCTCTTTGACAGGATTAAAATAATGAATTAAACCTGTCTGTCTTCTAGCTGCACACATAAATGGTCACTGCTTGACTCAATTTCCAGATTCTATATGGCATTTGAAATGCCTGAGGTTATTTTCCCTTTCTTGCAGCTCTTCATTATCTTTTTTTATTTGTCACCTCTGTGCCAATATATCAATATCCTAAGATGCCCCAAGCAGTTTTACTTTTAGTTTTTAGTTCTGTACACTGAAAGCAGACAGGTTGAGAGTCATATACTCATATATGTGAGTCTAGATGCTGGCTCCTGGCTGTTTTGATTAGGTTTTAATCATCACAGAATCATAGAATATTCTGAGCTGGCAGGGACCCACAGATTTCAGCACATGACAGCTGATTTACCCCTGCAGAACTGAAAGTTGCTCCATGCTGTCCGTGACATCCGTGCGGGACCAGCAAACAGAGCACGGGACCTGCAGGAAACTTGCATCACTCCAGCCAAGTTAAAACTCTACTTGCAGACAAATCCCTAAATTCCAATCCAAATTTTTTGGGTTGAAGTATTTCAAGACTCCAAGAAAAGAAATTTTGGTGGAAAAGCAATCTATTGGGTTTTATGGGACCTGATGTAGTCCTGCCCAGTATCTTCCAGGAGGCTGAATCTTACCCATACTTGGATGTTTGACGCTAAGGAAATATCCAGTCATCTTGAGGGCAGGAATCAAGGATCTTTTGAAAAATACATGGCCAGTGTTTGGTGCAGTTCAGTTACTTGGACATGGGTGTCTGGTCCACCTAAGCCAAATACAAGCTCCCAAATATCCTCCCCTGTGCTGGGGCAGCTGGATACCAGGTGGGACCCCTCAGGGCTTCTCAAATGGAATGATGTGCCCAGGAAAAGGGATCAGCTCCTTTAAGTCTTCAGGTAAATAAAATTAACAGTGGAAGAATTTAGAGACAGGAGAATTTTTAATTCATTCTGTTTATCACTTGTAATTTAAATATAGCTTAACAAGGCAAACAAAAGAGAGTGTCTCTCTCCCATTATCTTTTTATATTCTGGGAAAAAAAGACAATGCACAAAAAGTGTCTAAAATTGAGCAGCTTATGGTTATGTTGCTATAGTTACAGGATGATCAGAGGCTTTGCTAAGCCAGAAAAAGAAATGAGCAGTTTCAAATAGTTTTGCACCTAGTCCCTGCAGATAGTGCTACATTTCCGAGTACACAGTTTTGATCTGCTTCGCATTGGTGAAATGCAAAGAAGCCATTTGTCTCCTGAAATTTCTTATGAATAAAAAAGCCCTTTGTATTTTGCATCTGAGAAATTCCACGTATATTTCGAATAGGAAAAACAGTTTCTATTAATAGACATGGTCAGAAAATGTTTATGGTTTTTTACCTCAGAAGATTTCATTTTATCCATTTTTCTTTACAAAATGAAGCACCTAACTTTTTGTGCTAAAAATAGAAAACTTCTGCTATTAAGCAAAAATCTTTTATCTATATATGTAAATCTATAATATCCTTCAATTAAATACTTAGGTTACACAAGAATAAATACACCCATGTGAATTGGTCAGTTTAAAAATGGAAAAAGAACACCACATCTGTTCCTAGAAAAAAAAATAAAAATATTAGCATTCTTCCTTTTGAAAAATAATTTCACTATAGGTTAAGGGTAAAAATGCTTTCTCAGAGATGTCATTGCTAGAGATTACAACAGAGCTTGGGAAGTTCTGCTGGCAATCTCTACATAAAAAGCTGCATTTACACCTGTCTGTGCCTAAAATTTTATTCCCTTTCTATAAAAATTTTGAAGTTTGCTTTTCCATTATGTTTTGCTGAATGAATGAAAAGATTTTGTACCTGAATATGATCACTACAGAAGACTAAACATTAGCAAATAAGTTTCCTGATTTTCCCAGCCCCTCCTCAATGCATTTTCATTCAGGAAATGAAGCACCTGTTTCTCCTAAACTTGTCCATCTTTCATTGTATACTGGAGAGTGTGGTGCAAGTCTTCTATTATTTCTCCCTAATTTTTTCTGTTGTAAGTGTATCTTACCATCCTCTAACACAGCTCCACTGTAAATTAAAAATGCTTTTTAGGTGCTTTTCTAAAAATGGCTGCTTCATACTGAAATCAGTAAGGTGGCAAAGGGAGTCCATTCAGGCTTCGAAGAGCATTTTTTAAAGTGAAGACTTGAGCTTAAATCAAGGAGATTAGCTACAGCTCATCTATCAGGACCTGACCATTTAAAGCACCCCTAAAGGGGTATGAAGGATTATTTTGATGCAGTTCACTAGCCCTTTCCACATATCTCTTGTGCCTGGGCCTTGTAGGCTTCTGCAGGCTGATGTTTTGAGCGGGCCCCCAGAGATCCCCTCTATTCAAATTATTCTGTAATGCATCCTGCCTCTCAGATATTCCAGATCTTGTGGGTCAGCACAAATCAGAATTCTTCCCTGTCTCTGAACTGTGAAGTTTTACTGACCCGTCCTACCTGCCAGTGGAGGGACTTGTGGGAAATCATTGATCACCTGAATCAGAACCAACTACTTTGGAGGGAGCTGAACTGGGCTTCAGATTTTCATTGACTAGAAAAGAATCAAATTCTCATACGGAGAGCTCAGGCTCATTAATCACTTGTGAGAACTTAATTTATATGCATCTACCTGTAGATATCTCATCTGTAGACTGAAACACATAGTTTCAATGTCAGTAAGACGTTAATTACCTGATCTTTGTTCAAAAGTTGATAATGATCTAAGATAAGATTCATTTTAATTCAGAGTAGACATCTGAAGTAGTTCAGAAGAATCATTCCCTGGAAATTATTCAGTTACTCTTGTAGGATACTGGTTTCATTTGAGATATCTCAGGGAAAACTATGGGGTCTCCTGATTTTTCTCCAGAAGGCCACTGGTCTCCAGTGTCAGATTTACTGGCCTTAGAGTCCCTGGGGGCTCATAATTGCATTTAGTACAATTTGTTGCATAAATATGGGTAACTTCCTCTTGCAAGTTAGGAGTCCTACAAGATAAAGTACAGACATGCAAAATCAGGGCAAGATATGTTCAGTTTTAGCCCCCTGCATATCCCAAACTACTGAAGACAGGGACAGACAGAGACCAAAAAGAGAAGAAGAGCGGATGAGTTTTCAAAGAAAATGCTCGATGGTTTGGTGGTGTGATAATCACTTACCCCATAGACTTTCTAAAGACTTTTGAATGGAAAACTGATGCTGTTCATTATACATGCATTGCAGATTTACCATTAGCCTAGTAATTTTTTTCTAGCATAGAAAAATATCTGTATGGTGATTCATGTTTCAAAGGAGCTACAAGAAACTTTTCACGAGTCATGAATGCTACAATGTGACTTTGAGGTGGGGGAAGAGAAATATCTGTCTTACGGATGGAGGTTATTTGCTCCATGTAACTTAGATGTTTCATGATACATATACTGATCTCTTAGCACAAAGAGAGTTAACTACAATATTTGCAAAAATGTGATTCTGCCACACAAATGTTTTTCTTCAAGAAAACCAATTCAATTTCTTTTGTGTAAGTTTGCTTTTTTATTCAATTGAGAAAAAAATCAAGTTGAAACAGAACTACATAGGGTAACACACTGCCACTGCTAAATCAGTTTGTACAAGACTGGGTTATAGTTATAGTAGTTCTTCTGAAGATAACTACTCAATTTAATCAAAGATTATATGAAAACACCACAATAATAATTTTGAAATAATAGACATGTGTGTGTCATCCAAAATAATGCCCAAATTGTTCTGTCGGGCTATAATTTCTTAGCAGCAGTTCTCCCATTTTTCAAAGCTGCTATTTATAAGAGAATTAAACAGCATCATCAGATGGCTTAACTGACTCTGAAATTGTAGTATGAGGTAAAAAGTGGGAGTGAAGTGTCAGACCATCAATTGAAACATTACTCTAGTAATGTCCGAGGTGATCAGAGAACAAATAAAAGCCCATATTCCCACCCGAAACTACCAATTAGGGAAGAACCACTCATCCATTATCATGAGCAAATTGGACTAGAAAACTCCACTAGAGATTATTTGAAATTGGATTTTGTTGTTTGTTTGTTTGTTTGTTCTGGCTGGTGCAAGTTATTACATTGACAGAGTTATTTTTTCTTTCCTCAGTTCTTCTTCTTCTTCTTCTGAAGTGAACTCCAAAATGCTGGAGTAGAGAGAGATGGAGTCACAAAGGTGTTTATTCTCCTGATTCTAGTTAGGTTTTTAGATACCAAAGACATCTAATGTCCCAGAAAATCCATCCCCAAAAGCTCGTTTCCTGATAGTTCTGCAAAATGTTAATTATTGTGTAGAAGAACAGTCCAAGCCCAAAAATTAGATGCATCAAAAATGAGAAATGAGCATCGTAACTGATGCTCTGAGTGAGACCGCACTTTGTAATTAAGAGCAGATAGCAATAATCATACAGCGTGTGCTCTACAGGTGTATTTTAAATTTATTTCGGATAAATTATACACATACAAGAATTAGGTTCTGGTTCAATAACCTACCCACTGGTACCTTGGGCCATCCAAAATACGTGAGGGTATATCCAGTTCAACTGCCTCTCCTCATCCTCTCCTAATTTTGCTAGAAGTTACTCAGCCCTGCCCATGCCTTTGTTAAAAAAAAACATTAAAAATAAACCCCCAATCTATGTTTCTGAAAAATTGTGAGCTGACTCTGCTCTGTTATACACTATAATGACAAAATAACTCTGTTGGATTCTCTAACAAAATGTACCCTCACCAGAATAAAATTGACAGGCTAAGATACCTTTATGGCAACTAATGCTATAAAATCTGGACACTTCACATGCTTTATGATATCCCACAGAGGCAAAGAAGGAAGAGTTATTTGACAACTGGGAGTAAGAGGTACAGGAAGGCAAAATAACTTATCTAGGATAACATAAAACACCTGTGACAAAGAAAGAAGCTAAACCTGTGTCCCCTAATTTCCAGGCTTACACTCTAACCACTAGATAATCCTTCCTGCTCCAAGCCTGAAATCTTGGTGTTCTCATTGATTTTGCATATTATTTAAAGAAATATTTTCAGAAATGCACAGTTTAGATGTTGGCTGAAGTGTCTGTCCACTGAAATGAAAGAAAAAAGTACAAGCCCCCAGCATGTCTTGATGAAAGGGCTTGTTCCTCCCTGTGTGCTGGGCTTTTCATTCCCCTTTGCTGAACTTCATCACGTTCCTGCTGACCCATTTTTATAGCTTATTAAAAAGGTGATGTAATCGTCTTATCTGTCAACCACTCTTTCCAGGTTTATACCATCTGCAAGCTGGCTGAGGATTCACTCTTGCCCATCATCCATGTCATAAATGAAGATATTAAAGAGTATTGGCCCAAATATTGAAGTTAGGAGCACATCATCAGTGACTAATCTTCCTTTCGTTTCAGTTCTCATGTTTTGGGTTTGTTTTTTTTTTTTTTTTAATTGAGCCATCTAAAATGTAGCTGTTTTATCAGGGATGTGGTCCAAGTTTCCTGTAAAGCCCTGGAAGAGGTAGAGGAAGATTTGTGTCATACTAAAAGACAGGTCTCTGCCCTATCCTATTTCTTTTCATTGGCTGTAGCTGAAGCCTTGATTACTATGGTTAGACATCTGGATTTTAGAAAATACTGCTGGGTTAGATGAATGTCACCCTTCTTTAAAGAATTAAATTGAGCTATCACTAGAAGAATAGATTGAGAAGGGTCCACATCAAAATACCTCAGGAGCAAAGCACTCATCAGCAGTTAACTCTGATTTGAAGTGTGCCATAATCAGCGTCCACTCTGACTGGATTTCCACATGGAGTTTGGAAAGGCTTCCTAACAAAACTTCTTATAAAATGAACTCGTTTTTCTGACAATTTTAAGAAAAATATAAAAAAACAACCAGAAAACCACCAACTCCCCAAAAACCTTCATTGTCAAAGAGTCACTATCTCCTAGGAAAATGCATCCCAATGTACTCTGCTTGGCGAGTCAGTATTTTCTGCAGGAAATGCATAGTGACTGCTCCAGGTATCTTGCTCCTTGGCTGTGCACTGGCTCTATCACAAGTCAAGAATTCCCATTTCAAAAGTGGCTTAATCCCTGTGAACCCTCCCTCCATGGTTGCTAATAAGAATTGTGACCAGCAGCTCAAACAAAGGACCATCAGTTTGTTTAAAACACACTGCTTGAGAGATTGCAGCAGAAGGGGAAAGTACAGCAAAACCCACGTGTTCCTTGCACTATGCACAGTTTCATCTCTAAATAAACAAGCCAAAAATAAAACAAAATGAAAAACAAAGTCCAACCAAAATGGAATTTGTGAACATCCCAAAGAAATACGCTGTAGAAAGTTGGATATATTTGAGATAAACAGCATATGGGATTCTCAGGTGGTGCGAAAGATAAAAATGTGTATTTAGAAATGCTGGGAGTTTTGTAACTCAAGTAAAAGTGTTGGAATTCACTGTTGGAATTCAGCAACAGATAGTCCAAAAGCCTGTTTGCAGCTTTTGGGAGCGCAGCTGCTTTACGACTTCTCATACTGTTTCAGTGGAATCTAGAAACTTTTCCTTGTCTTTTAAATAAATTCAAGCTTCTGATGATCAGAAAAGCTGTAAATAACCCTAGCTGAGCTTGGTAAAGCACTGGTGAGGACTATATTGTTTCCATGCAAAAAATAGAATTACGCTGGGTTACCTTCATTTGGAATCTTCTTCATATAAAAATACAGAAGAGAAAAGTTGAGGAGTATTTTAAGAGACCTCTTTTGTGCTTATATCTGAAATTTTCTTGTTTTTCTCAACAGGAAGGTCTTGGAGGTTTAAAGGTGTGGTATAAAGAAAACCCAGCCATATGAGTTTCACAGCTGGAACTCAGTTTTCTTTCTAGTTTTAACCTTCTTGTGCTACCAAACTGCATAAATAAAGTCCATGATAACCTTCCACACAGTTTAGGAATTTCAGTATCATTTTTGAAACAGTGTGTATCCTGATGCTTTCTGGCTATCTTGCCCTATGTTTTACTTCATCATGGTCAGATGGAGGAGAAAATTGGATGTCAGGGAGTTACCCATGAACAGAATTACACTATGGACTGAAATCACCTGAATGTCCCTTCCTTGGGAAGAGCAAAAATCTGAAAAATATTTTTTAAATTGCATAAATAAATCTATTTCTAATATTTCTTTGCTCTGAAAAATGCCATAACAAAATAATAAGGTAATAGATTCTTATGATTGGTTAATAAGAGCAGAGTATCATGCTCAGAGATAAAGAAAGAAGAAAAGGAGAACAGAAGGACAAAAGAATCTGGTTGTTTGTTGTTTCTTTTTTCGAATTTTTTTGACCAGCTCAGGAAGCAAAAAAAAGTCTGTTACTGTTGGGAGAACATGATTTCAGCTCACCTTCATAATTAGAAAGAAAAACCATGTGCAGGAGAACAATAAGAGTCTTGATGAAAGTCCAAGGAAAGATCAGAAAGAAAATGAGCCTGGAAGAAAAGATTATTTTTTTGCTTATTTTATAATGCAAAATTTTGTTGTTGTTGTTGTGTTTTGCCTCATCTAATTTTGGATTTTTCTTCAAGTAGCTAAAGTAACCAGAAGGCTTTTGAGGCCCTTTGTGAAGGCTGAGGGGTGTGGATGACGTTTCCGGCTTAGCTGGTGAGTTGGAACCACTACACAGTGATAGGGGAGAAATGAGCCTTTTAGGGCCTGATTCTCCTGTTCAGATTGGAAGAATGAGATAAATTATGCCCTAGAAATAGGAATTTTTTTTTCCTCTTTACTGTGAAAGAAATCCAGATATTTAACTCAGAAAAAAGGGTGCAGACTTTCATGTTGAGACATAAAGACTCTCAAAGATGTTTATGTAGTTGGGATGCTGGGGCAGAGGTGGCCTAACTGAGGTCTGTGAGACCTGTTACTGTGGAAGATGTGGAGCAGGAGGGCTGTGCTTGTGGAAGAAAAAGACTAGTAAAAAAAATTAAACATATAAGCCTGGAGCCTCCTTTATGCAAGGAAACTGAAGATAAGCTAAATGTAAAGTTGGGATGTTTCAGACGAGGAAAAGAGGTGGTATTGTCACAATGTAGAAAGGTTTACACATAAATTCATATTTGTCAACGTTTCTGTTGTCATGGTGGTCTGTATTTCAAAGAGAGAAAACAAAAACACACTGCTTCAGAGTTCCAGCATTAGGCAAGGTAAAAATATGGACAGAACATCTAGTGTCCAAGAACTAAAAAAACTCGGCAAGTCTCAAGTGTCTTTGAGGAAAAACAAATACGCGAAAGAAAACCACAAAGGATTTGTCTGTCTGTGTGTGCTAATGTTTAACAGATGCTGGTACTTACAGGAGTGTTATGAGAATTAATTAATGACTGCTGGTTAAAGTGAGCCAAGGAAGCAGGTTTTTTCCATGTGATGAACATATTGGGAAAGAGGCAATTTTCCCTTTGTTAACTTTATAGTAGATAAGTGAAACACATTCTTGGTCATGAAAACAAGCAAAAGGCTTTTAAATATATTCACAAGAAAATCTGAAAGTAATTTAGTCATAATTCATGAGTGATATAATATCCTGAGTTTGAAAGGACACACAGGGATCATCAAAGTCCAGCCCCTGGCCCTGTACAAGACTGCTCCAAGAAACAACAAAATAAAATTATCCCATGAATTTGCAAAGCATCTGTTGTTTAATACCACCATTACTTCATGTCTGAGAGCAGTGAGAATCTTCTGTTCTGTGCCTGGAACCCCCCCATCTCATAGAAGTCTTGTACTTGGTGGGGGTCACTTTGTTCTAGCACAATATGAAGAATAATTGGCAAGGGGTCTAAATTAATTGCTTCAAGACTTAGATAATTTGGAAATATAAAACTCCCCTGAACTGAGAAAAATCAACTATGAGACAGAGACGGTTTAAGGTCAATGTGCACATCCTAATGTGTGTTGTGCTTGTACATTCTCCCCATTTTGGCAATCCATGAGCTTTAGCCCTGCTGTTGGTAACGGGAATAATAGTGACATTTTTACAACTTTCCTTGTAACTTCCTGTCTACTCTAAAGTCAGAGTGACACAATATAAAGAGGCATCGATAATATTAATTCAGTGTTTATTCAGCACATAACACCTGTTTCCCATTCTTTTTCTGAATCACAGAATCATTAAGGCTGGAAGAGACTTCTAAGAGAATTGATTATAGAGTTAAACCATTAACCCAACACTAAGCCATGCCCTCAAGTGTCACATCTATGCATTTTTTTAACACTTCCAAAGATAGCGGTTCCATCACTCCCCTGGTCAGCCTGTTGCAATGTTTGACAACACCTTCAGTGAGGAAATTTTCCCTAATATCCAATCTAAATCTCTCCTGGTGCAACTTGAGGCTGTTTACTCTTGTCCTGTCATTGGTTACCTGGTAGGAGGCTGACCTTCACCTGGCCACACCTTCCTGTCAGGGAGTTGTAAAGAGCAAGAAGGTCCCCCTTGAACCTCCTTTTCTCCTGGCTGAGCCACCCCAGCTCCCTCAGCTGCTCTTGGGGTTCCAGACCCTTCCCCAGCTCTGTTGCCCTTCTCTGGACACGCTCCAGCCCCTCAGTGCCTGTCTTGCAGGGAGGGGCCGAGTTCTAGACCCTTGGAAACCAAGAGATCAAGAGGAAGATGAAGCAGCACCCCTGATGTTTGCACCCAGACAGAAACTGCACCAGTTTGTGGCAGAGTAAACTGTGGCTGACACCGATGCTTTGGACCCAATCCAAACTCGAAAAGTCTGTTTTGTGGAGCAATTAGCACTAAATATATTTGCTGAATAAATGAATGTTTGGGCTCCAGAGAACAATTGATATAATTGCTTCTGAACATCCTCCACTTCCTTTTTTTATTCCCTTGGCAATTCAGTGTGAACTTTCATGGATGATGTACTGATCTAAGAGAAAGAATAAATTATGGAATTCAGTCAAAGAATTTGCTAATTGTTAGGGTTGCAGAGAGATTTCTTTTTCCACGGAATGTGATGTATTTATAAATATATAAAATTACTTTTCCCGGTAGTGTTATTGCATGACCTTTTAACCATCTTTGCACAGGATAAATATTCTTTTTACTATTAATGAATAACAAGAGTTGCTAAAGCCTTCCATGCAGTGACTTTTAATTCTCTTGCTGGCAAGAAAATCTCAGAAAACCCTCCTTTATTTAGATGCCTGTAACACTTTGACCCTTCTTTCTGTCTTTATGTCCCTAACAGCACCATTAAAAGTGGTTCAAAATCACACTTTGATTCCATTTAAAATCAAAAGAGCTGCAAAGGCTTGTGATGAATGTGGTCATTGTCACATATACATTGTAATAAGAAAAAGATATACAAGAAGCAAAGAAAATCAAGCAAAAAGAAAGAACTAGTGTCAGTCTTGTTAATTCCTCAGTTCAAATGGAAGTTTAGTATCTTCTGCCATTTCGCACGTTCTGTTTTTCTGACCAAACTTTTAAGGCAACCTGCAGCTGAGATTCCACATCTATTGAAATAATAACTTATTTCAGTATTAGCCTTTCTAATGTTGAGGTTATTTTTTCACATTTAACCTGAACCGCATTTAACCTTCTTGTCTTATTGTAAGTTTTGTCCTTTTTGTGGAGTCTGTAATGGAGTACCNTCCTTTTTTTATTCCCTTGGCAATTCAATGTGAACTTTCATGGATGATGTACTGATCTAAGAGAAAGAATAAATTATGGAATTCAGTCAAAGAATTTGCTAATTGTTAGGGTTGCAGAGAGATTTCTTTTTCCACGGAATGTGATGTATTTATAAATATATAAAATTACTTTTCCCGGTAGTGTTATTGCATGACCTTTTAACCATCTTTGCACAGGATAAATATTCTTTTTACTATTAATGAATAACAAGAGTTGCTAAAGCCTTCCATGCAGTGACTTTTAATTCTCTTGCTGGCAAGAAAATCTCAGAAAACCCTCCTTTATTTAGATGCCTGTAACACTTTGACCCTTCTTTCTGTCTTTATGTCCCTAACAGCACCATTAAAAGTGGTTCAAAATCACACTTTGATTCCATTTAAAATCAAAAGAGCTGCAAAGGCTTGTGATGAATGTGGTCATTGTCACATATACATTGTAATAAGAAAAAGATATACAAGAAGCAAAGAAAATCAAACAAAAAGAAAGAACTAGTGTAAGTCTTGTTAATTTCTCAGTTCAAATGGAAGTTTAGCGTCTTCTGCCATTTCGCACATTCTGTTTTTCTGACCAAACTTTTAAGGCAACCTGCAGCTGAGATTCCACATCTATTGAAATAATAACTTATTTCAGTATTAGCCTTTCTAATGTTGAGGTTATTTTTTCACATTTAACCTGAACCGCATTTAACCTTCTTGTCTTATTGTAAGTTTTGTCCTTTTTGTGGAGTCTGTAATGGAGTACCCATTAAAAATCAAAACAAAAAAGTATTGTATTCTCTTTCCCTTTTCAACAATCTTTCACACATCCAAAGACACCTCTGATAAACATATTCTGTTCCTCCAGTCTTTCGTCATAGGTTCTATTTCATAGATTGTTAATCTTTTTTGTTTTTTGGTTTTTTTTTAATCTGAATAGCTGCAGTAGATTTCCTTTTTAAAGTTTAATTCTCAAATGTGTACATAATATTCCATCTGACAAATCATAGGAACATTATTTCCCTTTTATATTAAAAAAAAATTATAAGTGGTGATTTAGTTAAACAAAAATCTAAATGATAAAAGAAAAAAACAATTCCATTTTGATGAGGCTGAGAAGCAGTGTTTCAGCTTTTTGCCTAAGTATCGTATTTTCGAAGGTGGATTTTTTTTTTGAAGATTGTGGGGATTTTGGCAGCTCAGCATTTTATCTTGTAAGAAAAAATTAAGTCAGAAAATTTGCAGTGGCTCTGAGCAATTTCAGGAACTCAAGAAATTATTTTACTAAATATAAAGAGAAAAAGGGCATAAGTCTCCCAAGAATGAACACAAAGGAAGTTGAACCCCGAAGGGACATTTTGTTGCCTCCATGATGTACATTCTGATTTTAGTATTGTGTTTGTGTTTCCAGGAACAGAGTTCAGCAGCTGAGTTGCTGGGCAGCAATTTGGGACACTGAGAGAAAAGTTTCTCTTTGCAGTTTTCCCACCTCCACTGAGCTTATTCTCCTTTTGCATCCCCACTTTCATATGAAAACATTACAATTTACAGCAATTTGCTTTTACTTCCTGTCATATTCAGGACTTATTTTTCAATTTCCTTCTGTCTTACAAGGGTGCACTTCTATTTATCTAAAAGCACAAGCCAGGGGCCTTAATAACAATTAAGTTCCTTGAACATAAAGACAAAGTGGTGCCAGCCCTGAAGAGTTTACAATACACTCAATACACCAGTCAATACTGTTTTCAGTAGAGCTGATGTGCTCTAATAGCAATGTTACATGTGATAAAACTCTCCCAAGGACCAAAAAAAAAAAAAAAAAGAAAAAATTACAGAGGGCTTTGGATTTTGAGCTGTCCATATAATTGATTTTTCCTTCCATTAGTCAGCCAGCTGAATATTTCCTTTAACCTCTGCTACTGTTGTGCCTTGTATTGTTTGTTCTTTAAGGAGAATATTTTGCACAAGGTTTGCACACAATAAATGCAGAAAAGTTGAATATTTGTAAGCCCTCAGGCTCCAGTAGAATGTTTAGAAACAAAGGAGAATGTTAACAGCCATGACAATGCTGAGTTCCTGCTCCAGTGAAAGGACTATTCCCGAGTTTGTAATTGTCAATGAAGCAATTAGTAACAGGTTTTTTTCTGGTAAAGTTCTTCTAAAGAGTGAAATCTGTGCCCAGCATAAAAGTAAAGAACCAGGTAATCAGAGATGCAGAGAAAGAACAAGGATGCAGAACATCACTCCTATATAGGATGCTGCTTGTTTATAGCCTCCCTTCCTATATTACCCAGAAAAAGCTCTTTAGTGGGTGTGAACTGTGTTTAAATAGCACCTATGGAGGCCTAATCTTTCAGTGAATAGCTGTCACTATAATAATGTGTTTGAAAATAAAATAGGGTGCTCAGGTTAGGGGTGGGATAAAACAAGACACAGAAGTAAAAAGAAGGGGAGAAAGAGGATTTTGTCCAGAATAAAGAAAAAAATGCCTTTCGGATCAATGCACAGTGCTGTATTGGATGTAAACTACTTGTGTAAGTCTGTTTGAGTTCTTATCCCCCTTTCTGCATAAATTTTATTCAATAAAAAAGTATTTTTATCCCATATGCATACATTCCTTCCTTTTTCATCTGCAACCATATCCAGATTCTAGCTGCCCAGGTGGGTGATTTCAGTCATCTTAAACTTCATTTTCCACTGAAATTCCTATTAATTGAAAAAATAAAAACTTTTAAATTTTAGTAATGAATAGTAATAATCGCCTTGGTCTTTACTGACTGCCATCCTCAGGGCCTCAGAGACTTGAGCTCAGGTTCGTGACACCCATGGTCTTGATGGGCTTGAAAAGGGATGCAGGAGCAAGTGGTGCGTGGGAATGTCCCCTGCACCTCCTGCAGAGAGAAATGTGAGAAGTGGGTTTGACTCCTTGTGCCAGTGGACATCTCTCGCCTAAAGGCTTCTTCAGTGTACAAAGGCTACAAACTCTGAGCTTTCACTTAATCCCCTTCTGCCACCCCTAATTTCCAAGGACTGCTCCTCTGAATAGCACATCCATGCCCAAAGCTGTAGTTAAATCCTTGTGTGAATCTGCAGTCAGTCTCTACCTGCAGTGACACAAGAAAGTCATTCTAATTCACTAAAATCCATGCATTTTACACTTCCTATTCATCTTTTTGATTATTTTTCCTTTCAGTTAAAAGAAAAGAGCTTGTCAAAGTGTCAGGAGATTCTTTGTTTCTGGAGTGCAAAAGAGCTTTCTAGAATATAGGGCAGACTGACAGTTATAATTTCTTTTCCCTGCAGACAGAACTGATGATATTTCCCAGCATTTCTTGGTGCTAGAGTGCTAAGGAAAAAAAAAATCACAGCTGACTCCTGATAGCGACAAAAAGGCGAAAGATTTAAGGAAGTTCTGATAATCTAAGTGGTGAGCAGAGCAAACTGACAGGTTATCTTCAGAGAGCCAGCAAGGTGCATTGATATGATGAAGGAGTTTAACTTGCTTCAGTGTTTGAATGCAGGATGATCAGCAAATGAAGGGAATGAGACGTAGAATTCATTGCACCTTGCCTTATCTAGATGCCACGGTGGAAAATAATAACAAATTTTTGCTGATTGCTCACTAACAATTATTGAGCACTGCTACTAGGCTGATTTCTGGCCTTGACCTTCTAATAAATAGAGGTCTTTGCAGCACATCACCTTTTATCACAGTTCTGTTCTGAAGCACACTGTATCACCTGCCACTGGAGATTAGTTCTACTAAAACGGAACTTATCTGTCCATTAGCACTACCACCTGTAGCTTTTGATACTAGGTTCTAGTACAGGGAACATGAAAACATCAGTCAGATTTCCTTTTTCCTGTTTAGGATATATATACCTATCCAAGCCAAATTCTGCCATTCTGGAAAAAAAAAAAAAAAGGACAAAGCAGGATGGTTTTAAACTGAAAGAATTTAGATTGCCTTTTAGAATATATATTAGGAAAATATACTTTACTGTGAGAGTGGTGAGGCATAGGAACAGGTTGACCAGAGAAGCTGTGGCTGCTCAATCCCTGGAAGTGTTCGAAGCCAGTTTGGATGGGGCTTGGAGCAACCTGGGCTAGTGGAAGGTGTCCCTGCCCATGGCAGGGTGTTGAAAAAAGATGATCTTTGAGGTTTCTTTCAATCCGAACCATTCTAGGATTCTATGACTGTAGGTTTTGATTTTCTCTGTGATCCTCTTCAGATTAACATCAGAGGCATTTCTGAATTAACTAATTTTTGTTGTGCAGAATGGGAGGTATTCTGGAACATCTACTTTCACTCCTCATCTGGTAGCTAATACACATTTGCATTTTGACAACTGAATACCTGAGGGACATTTCACAGTGGGAGTGAATGTACATTGCACATAACTCCTGGTCATGGCCCAGATTTTACACAGAAGTCATTGGATTCCATTTTCTCCCCCCTGTTCCTCGAAATTTCACTCAGATGTGAGACCCCAAGGTTCATCCTAAAAGGCTGAGACATTTAAATTAACGCATCTCATCTTTCATAGAATTTCCTAACCAAAAGACACTCTGTGGGCTGTCTGACTGCTGCTGGCTCTGAGGTACAATCAGTACAGTTTCCACACCAGGTTTTATCTGGAGACTGGCAGAGGTTTGTGCCCTTGGAAAGAGCTCCCCCAGCCTGTGCTGCTCACATTGATGAGTTTCCTGCATCTTCACTGCAAAGCCAAAAGTTGCACTGGTACTATCTCAAAGCACTAGACTGAATATGAAAGTGTGAGAAATTCATCCTGCCCCCAACAGAAATTCAGGGGAAAGCCAGTTTGCATGTGGGTGGCAAATCTGGCCACATGGAGAATTAACAGGCATGTGGGAAGTGTGCTGCAGGACTTTACTCTGCATGCTCAGTACCATCATCTGTGGTACAAGATAAGCAAGAGTCTGATGGGATGGACCTTCAGAAAAGTTCAGAGCTTCAGCAGCCTGTTCATGGTTTACCCCAGAAGAAGTTAGAAGGAGATGCCTGTGATCCAGGTTCCTTTTCCTGCTGGGCTGTCTGCAGTCTGTCCAACAGAACTTAAACACCCATAGCCCATGATAAAACTCTTTCAGGAGAGAATTCAGCAGGACTTTGATGGGGTAAAGCAAATGGCAACAGAGGCAGACATCAGCAAGGTGCAGTGTTTGCTGCAATCCATAGGTAGCCTTATTTTAGTAAAAGACATGTCCCTCTTGGGAGAATATATATTTTCTATGGATGGACCAAAATAAGCTTGCTGATCTTATAGACTTTTTCAATTTCAAAAAATTACGATTCTGTAACAACACTAGCAGCACTTACTGCCAACAAAATAAGGCATCTCAGAACAGTCTTTATGGTTCAGCACTGAACAGAAGGGAAGAAAAATACACTGGAGTAAAGAAACTCACTGTATTTGGGTTGCTGTGTATGTTAAGCCTTGCAATCATAACTATGATGGATACAAATTAGTGGTCTCTGCTTAATATTTATTATCATTTTGTCTGCCTGTGAAGAGCAGAAATGAGTGGTTGAATAGATCTTTCTTGAAAGGATGCCCAGTTGCTCTGGAGCTTCCTTTAAGCACTACTTTATTCTTTGTTAAATCTTGGTTTGGGTAATTTCCCCTCAGCAACAGCACAGCAGTGAATCATAAAAGAATAAAGAAGTGACAGCTGATGCAGTGCTAAGGTTGAACTTTGATTTCCTGCGAAAGTTTCATTTTAGATACTAGTCTCCATCAAGAGGCTCTGTTGTTTACTTTTAGGCAATTTGTTTCATGTCTCTCTGCCCCCTTTCCTCTGTGTTGGTCAGGCTTGAATTTTCAAGCAGTTGATCAACACGTCTCACTGGACTCTGGTGAGAGAATCTCTGCAATACTGGCAGGACACCAATAAGTGAGCATGTGCTAAACCAGGGCCTTGTTATCCTTTTCAGTGTTGATCTGAACGGTGGGTTTAACTGTTGAAAGGGAAAAGTGTAGAGGTTATGAGTCCTGGGGAGACCAGAGTGGTAGGTTGCATTAAAAATTTGGAGAAACAGTTTGAATCTTGGTTCACGGGGAGTTTCAATTCTGATAAAAACCAGTGTAAGTTGCTACACTTCTAGTAGAAAATCAAATTCATATAACATAGAAGACAATTGCTAGATAGTAGCATGAGAAAACACCACTGAAGTTGAAATTTTTCTAGGATGAGGGCAAATGGTGTAATCCTGAAGCGGGAAAGGGCACATTCCCTTCTGGCTGTTTCAATGGGATGGCTTTGTGTCAGTCTCAGGGGGTAACTGCTCTCATATGCTCAGCTGGAGCCTTGTTTACAGGGAACTGACTATAAAAGATGAAGATCAAGAGAAGGACAATGAAAGATCTAGAAAGTTACTGTGGATGTGCTAGGTTTCATTTATTTGGAAAGGGGAATCTTGATTCAGTTGACAAAACATATCTATCTAGGAAAACTGAATTTGCCTTATGTCATTCCTAGCATCTGCAAAGGGCAGGACATTGAGGGAAGTGGAGACCAGGCAGGATCACTGAGGCATCTGAAATGGTGCCACATGTCTGTATATGGACAACTGAATCACTGGCCAGAGGACAGAAAGGAAATATCAGAATCTTTTAATAGCTAGGATATAGGTGTTACTACTACTACTGCTATTATTATTATTATTATTATTATTATTATTATTATTATTATCTAGC
>VZRR01006263.1:632757-646235 GCA_013398015.1 Oreocharis arfaki | reverse complement strand
ATTATTATTATTATTATCTAGCCCTAGGCATCCATTGGAGAGTAAGCTGAACTGTTCTCCAGGATTTCTTCACTACCTTGTCTATATCTCTCCTGACTGAAGGGAAACCTCTAGATATCCATACACAGACACAAAAACTTGGCTCTCTTGGTCTCAAGCCAATCTCCATGCCAAGACCTCACTTCGGTTGCATGAACCACTCACTGTTCTGCTTGGGCATGGATCTCCCAGAGGTCCAGTGCTATTTTTGTCAGCCTTATGAAGCAGTTCTGACTAGATCAAAGCTCTTCAGGTAGCACTGAATGCATGAGTATATGGCATTTACATAGAGAAACTTATCAGCTGGAGACTGAGCTGCACGTTTCCCTTCCTGTTAGGACTGCAAGTGCTGAGGGTTTTGCACTCCAAAAGGAGCATGACACTCCTGGAAACAGAACCCCTAACAGCTTCCTAATTTGCCCTGTGGGTAGGCAGATCTCCAGCATATATGTGAAAATGTTATTTAGTTGTTTTTAAGACAAAAATTCCTTAGGAGGGTACCTCAAGGTGGATGTGTGGCTCGCTGATCTTGTGGATTTCTCTCCAAAGTGCAGATATGTTTCATAAAATACCAGAATCTTCGAAAGCTTCGAGTTTGAAGGGATCTGAAAGATCTTCAGGTTTCAACCCCCCCGCCTTTGTCAGGGACACCTCCCACTAGACCAGGTTGCTCATTTCTTTTAAGGACATTTTTGCAGGAGGAGACTTTGTACCAAAGCCATGCTGAAAGCTGGGAATGATTTCTCTACCCATAGTGAGAAACAGAGCCAGTTTGCCACGTTAGGCATTCACCTGTCTTCAGAGTATGAGTTTTTGGAATGACTAATAATGAATCAAATCCACCTGATAACGAACAGCTCATCTACCCTTCACTGAGTCTGTTTCTCCACCCCAGCACCACTGAACAGGTTTTCACAGCACCAGCTCACACAGAGAATGGCTTTCAATCAGCACTGGAGACCAGCGTGGATTTTTATTGATCCAGGAGTTGCATGTGAAACTATATGTCATGTAAGAGTTTTGATGAAAATATCAGAGCTGCTGTCACTCTGAACAGCACCAAAGGTTGGCCTGCTGATCTCTAATCAAAGTTTTTGGGTTTGCTCCTATGACAAAGCCAGTAATTCAGAGTGAAAGTTCTCCACAGGGGCCGGTGTCATATCAATCTTATTTAACATCTACTTAAATGTTATTCCTGCTATCTACAATCAGTACACAAGTTCAGCTGCTCAGACAGACTACATCTTGCAGCCCTTAACTCCTTGATTGTGTCAGTGAATTATTCTTGTCATTTTCCTCACCTTTTTTCTCTACCTTTACTCCTGTCTCTCTTTAGACTTTGACTGTGTCATATTGAATTTAGCTCGAATTCCGGCTTGAGACAAATAAAGCAAGTTTGCTTTGTGAAGTGCCTCACACAATTTCAGGGCGTCAAAGGGGAAGATCGACATTTGCTTGCCGAGAGTGAAATGTCTGCATGAAGACAACCCATCACTCCTGCCTTCACTCCCCATCCTCCCCCTTATGCCTCTCAAGAAAAGTGATACTTCATGATAAATTTTGTCACCACGGAGTTTACTTGATAATTTCATTTTTTGGAGAACGTTTTCCCAAGTGCAAAGATTAATATGGAGAGAAGGATGGAGTTGTTTGCTAGGGGAGATATGTTTATTGGCACTGCAAAGTGGAATGGAAAAAGTATGAGAATTGGGGTTTTCTTGCACAAGTAAAGGCAGCGGTGTGTGGCCCAAGAAAATCCTCAAAGTATCTCAACTGGTCTGATTTAACAATTACTTGATTATCTGCACCTGTAGCTTTAACTCAGGAGGAGGCTTTATAAAATTGTTTTTAAAATTTGAGTTATTGCCTCCATTAGGTTGGCGAAAAAGAACCAATTCATTACATTAAAGATTGTTAAATGTCACCACTGCACTGGTGGCTTATTCAGTGTGCACCAGACTAGTGTAAGGAAAGGATTTCAGGTAAATATTGAAAGTTAAATTATGACCCCAGAGCTAACACAGCCTAATCCACTAATTCAGTATAAATATAATTCCCCTTTCTTTTCCAGGAAGAGAGTTACTCTTAAAGAAGCACATTTAACATTTGTTTCAACCTCCGTATTTTCACAGTTTTGTATAGTCTGCCAAAAAAAAGAGAGTATCAAACGTGATAAAAAAAGTCAACAAAATAACAACTTTTATTTTACTCTTTATAGGTAATGACTAATCAGGTCTATAAATTCACACAACTCTGCTATTCTAGGTATTGCCAGGCTTTGCATAGGGTGCACTGATCCTTATCAAGAATGTGGATTCAAGTGAATAACTTATTATTATCAGAGGTGTTGATTTTATTCAGACTCCGCAGTAACAAGTTTTCAGCAGATTTTTTTAAGGCTGCATTTATATTCAAAACTCTTATTTTTAGAATTCTGTCAATCTAAAAAATGCTTAAAAATCCATGTTAGTCATATAATGAGCAGTTCATCTCACCTAATATCTGGAAATCTCAAAAATAAATAACTACATCTGAGCAGGTCACTTTGACCTCTCCTGATAGTCAGTAATGAAAAACAGGCATTTTCAGGGGATGATTCATGACATCTGTCTCATCTCCAGTTTTAGAATACTGGGACACCCTTTATTATTCCTTTTTTCTGTCCATTACATTCTTTCCTCATGTAGGATCAAACTCAGGTATATAACATGCTGTTAAGATGTCTCAGCTGTATCAAGTGGATCCTAATTCTCAACAATTTATGAGTTATTAGGAAGTTTTACATATAAGCTAAACTGTGATCAGCAAGAACTTTAAGGGTTTTAAACCTGGTATTTAGACAGCAAAATCAACAACAAAACAATGTGTCCAAGAAATAACACTGCTTTCTCCAAACATGGACTTCTGATGGATTAATAAAGCTTACTGAAAGGACTTTGATTTTCTTCATTGCAGAAGTATCCGGGAAGAGAAAATAAAGAAAGACCACAGACTGAATCTGTTCTTTTTGCAGTATTTCTGTGTTTGAATTGTGGTGGAGTTTATGCACTGAGATAATCAACAAGTCTCAGAATTTATTGTATATTATTCAAGGTATATTTAAACTTTCCGTGGCAAATTAAAAAAAAAAAAAAAAAAAAAAAAAATGGGAAAACAAATAATAATAATGAAAAACAAAAAAACAAAGAGAAATAGAGAAATCAGCTCCCCCCTTGTATAGTAAGAAATGCCAAGTAAATTAAAAAACCAATTTAAGAACCAAGTGATAAATATCTACTTTAGCAGATAAAACTGAGACATAAATAAAACCTTAGCTAATGGTTTATTTAAATTAGACAAGTAAAAACTAAAGGTATGGTTTATTTTTAAACACTGATGTTTTTCTTACAAACAGATCAATTTCAAATTCCCGATTAATTTCAACTGTTCTTGGATATGAAGCTTCAGACCGAGCCTTAAAAATGTAGTAGTATTCATTAAAAATTCTCACAGGAGTGCCATAAACCAATACCTGAGGAAAATTCTGCTTGACTGTGAGAACAATGCCTGTCACAGCCTTAAAAAGGTGCTCTTGCTCCAGTGGACGAAATGCTAATGCAGATCCACCTGGTAGGATCCCAGCTGATCCAAAAGATCTTGTTCTTTTCTCTAACTTTTGCTTTAGTTCAGTTTAACAGTACTTAAACAGACTGCACAGCATCAATAATAGAGAATTCTGACAGCTTTGGGTGTTCTTTGTCACTGTACCTTTTTTTTTGATTTAAACTCTTCTTTAGCAGGACATAGTGACCTCTTGGACTAAGAATTTGGAGGCCACTTAAGTTACAGTGGCAGTGACTCCTCCCAGTATGAAGAAATTGAAAAGTAATAAAGCTATTTTCGAAAGCCACCTTGTAATAATTATGCTGTGTGTTTGCCCTTGTAAGATAATTAGAGAAATATAACACATAGTCACACACTTTTTCTCAGTTATTCTAATCACATTTGAGTTTTGCAGATAGTCCTGCAGAAGGTTTTCAGTGATCAACAGCAGCTGCTCCAAGGAATTTTGCAATTACTACTTTAAACCAGTCAAGCCAGGATATTGCATCATTTTTAATAAAAATAAAATATTTGATGCTTTAAAAGTGAATTTTAATGTCCTAAGGATATTTTTTATGAAGATAGAAATCTTTATTTCATAAAATTTTAGTTCAGCATAGTAGATTCAGTTGCCTGATAAAAGCACACACAATTCAATTTTTCCTTCAGGATTTTTGGGTGGTCAATGTAATTGAACATAAAGTTATTAAACATTTTGGCCTTCTGCAACAGTTTCAGAGTTAATGCAGAGTAAAACATTTGTTTTTGAGAACTTCTTTGAGAAAAAAAATTCAAAAGTAAATATGTATATGTATTTGTGGTTTTATTTGCATATGTATATATTTCCCCGATTTCTACCACTTCATGTTTAATTTGATAGTGACAGCTCTTGGTTTTCTCTCTCATGGGGATGCCAGAACATGTGTATATAATTTAATTCCATTCTGTCCTAGCAAATTCTAGCTTTATATGATGAGATGTAATCAGTGAGAAATCACTAAGAAATGTTGCTTATGTTTAAATGTTAGAAATAATTTTCTGTGTTTACTGTCATGTGAATTTACCTACACATGGTAGTTTCTGATATTTTAAAGATGTATAGTTGGGAATGTCTTTTCCACAAGATTCTGAGTCTCTTTCTTATATTCACAGTTATCTCTTCAGCCAAATATACCCTTCAATTAGGTGGGTTCTACTGCGAGATGATCATCTGAGTGTCATCTATCCCATGAAGTATATTCAAGGTCGAATTAAAGGCAAACAGACCCGAGCCAATGCTTGCTGAATCCAATGGAAGGGCAGGCTAAAAGAAGAGCCAGAATAATGTTTCAAAATAGGAAGTGAAATCATGAGGGCATTCAGTTACTGAAGCTCAAAAGGGAAAAGAAACCTCCCACCTATGGAGACACAATTTAACTTATATAAAAACAAAGGTGTCTAAAATTCTTCCACTGTCAATCCTCACACGGTATGCATAGACATATTTGCTGCTTGAAATAATTTATAATTCCTTGGGTGGGATTCAGGTGCCCAAACTTGGGCACCGAAACCCAGCAGAGATTCCATAAATTACTGGAAACATTTGTGTAATGAGACACAGGACTTAGGAGGCACCCACAGCTTCCCAGAGTGGACTTTTCACTGGACACCTGGCTTGAAGCACTTCAATCCTGCTCATGTGTCCAGGGAAAGATTCAATCCATTCTATTTGTTGCTTTGAAGATTAAACTCTGTTGCTGAGTCCAGCTTGCAGCGCTGGTTTGATGGGATGCTACTACCGAATTCTACAGCAGTAGGAGTGGCAGGAAACTAATTACCCAGTAAAAGGGAGACCCTTCTGTTAGGATCTGGTTATTAAGAGCTGCCTCTTCCAGAATTAAGGTGCAAACAAGACCATATCCATATGCCAAAATCAATAGTATAGATTTTATTTAACAGCAAATGTGAGGTAGAGAGATAGAAATGGGAAGAGAGAGGTGACCAAAGAGAAGGAAAGTGAGAGGGAGACAGGTAAAGTAAGGGTATCACCACCACGTGGATTCCAACAACCTCCCATTGGTCCTCTTTTTCTGGTCTTCCCAGTGGTGGGGGTCCCAGGGTGTTCTGCAGGTACTACCTTTATACAGTCCAGGTCCCAGACATACACAGGGTGTAGGTGCCGTTCCCACAGCTTGTTCTGGCATGTGTATAAGGACTTGCTTCCTTTCTCACAGTTTGCCATGGAGGGAATTTTTGTCTGGATAGGGTACCCAGAGCTGACTCACCAGGCCTGGCTTCCTGTTGTTGCCATCTGCTCTCATCACAGGATCCCACAGCCTTCTCAGAGAAATCTTCTCTGGTGTGCTAATTCCAAACCTTCACCTCCGTTAAGGCCTGGAATTAACACCTTCCTGTTGTGGTGGCTTGTCTTAGGGGAACTTCCTTCTTTGACAGTGTTTTGAGACATTTCATTGCATTCTCTCAGTGCTTCCACTTTCTATCTCAGGAGCTTTGTCAGGTCTCCTATGTTGAGAGAGAACAGGTAGATTGCACACTTTTCATGCTGAAAATGAGAATATATTAATGTTGGGAGGAGGAAAAGAGCTGTCCGAGGATCAGCAGGCTATGTGGGAGAAAGGGAGGAAGGAAAGAAAAAGAAGAAATTATGTAAGGGAGAGAGATAGGGAGTGAGGGAAGGAAAAATAGGAAGAGAAGGAGGGAAGACAGCTCTATCCAGACAGTAAAATTTATAAGGCACAAGCTATTCAAGACTTGGACATTTGAATGTTTCTGGCTCAGCCAAGCAAAATATGCCTCTGCTCAATTTTACTTCTAGTATTATTATTGTTATTTTTCTCACACATAATATTGCAAACTCCTTTTATAGTTTTTAATCCTATTTTGTAGCTGTTCCTCTATTGCAGGCAATTTTGGATTATTTCTTCTCTTCCTCTCTTGAGCTCAAAAATCATCTTTTCCCATCATATCTTCATGTCCTTTTGGTCCCTTTCCACTGTGCCTCTGTCCTCACTGGAGATGACAGTAACTCTGTTTCACACAGGAAGTGATTGTGTTTAACCCATTGCTTCTCTCTCCTGCAGATCGTTAATGAAGAAGTTAAGTAAGGCCAGGTCTTGTATATAACCCAGCTGAAAGTCTTCCCAAGCTTAAAATGCTGTCCTTTATCATTGAAAATTCTGTAACTTCTGTTATGAAAATAATAAATTATACATTGAAATAACATAAACCTTGTCTCTGTCAGCAATCCCTGTGATGGGTGAGTCATTTGGAATAGTCACTCAGTGTGGCTGTATAGATGTGGCTGTAATCAGCTGGGTAACTTCCACTGACACCTCCCGAGAGCTGCCAAAAGAAATCTGGATGATGGAGTCGCTCGTAGATCCACCAGTTTGATCTGCATCACATGAGAGCTGTGGGGACCACTTCCCATTATGCTGAAAACAAACAATGCAATGACATCCAACACCAGACTGGTGTAATTTAAATGAGAAATCAGAGGCTTCTGGGATCGGGACTGCATGATCTCCACAGTGTAGAGCACAGTTCCATTTTTTCATCAGTCTGCTTACATTAGATTGAAATAGCTGAAATCTGCAAGTCTTTTATTCTCCTTGTATAATCATTCAGTGGGATTTAGCACAGTTCTGACCAGAATTTGTGTTTTTATTCATATTTCTCTTTTGCTGCCATGGTCAGTGTTCCAATACAGAGACGTATTCCATTGCAGGTCTTCTGGTAATAGGTTTTCCTGGTAAAAAAACCAGGATGAATGTTTGTGAATGTATCTTTTATAGCATCATTTCCTATAAAAGAATATGGGTTTTTTTTCAGATGTATTATTCACTTATTTAGGAACATAGGAGATTCAGGCAAGGATTTGTGTTTGTGCTTTGCCTATGTGTTTTTGGTTTTTGTTTTTTTTTTTAACTGAGTCCCAGAAATACTATGTGAGGGCCTTACCCTGCATCACTGAACTCAGTAGGAATTGTAGTCTGTACTTAAAGCCTTTCTGCAAGACTTCAGTGCTTAGTCCATGAGCAAGAATCATAGAATGCTTGCTAATTCCCCTCTGGAATCTGATTCAAATACTATTAAATTCATGGTTTTCTCCCTAAGGAGCCAACAGTCCAAAGCCAGGTATCATTAAATGCATTTAATCAGGTTCACATTGAAAATGGTCACTCAGTTTTCCTTGAGGATAATTGATAGGAAACACGAAGCATTTAATGGCCCAAAACTATAGATAATACTTTTCACTGTGGTTCATGACATCTGGGTAGATGTTTTTTCTATACTTAGAATAGTAAGTCCTATATCTGCTTTCATATATAAAGGATTTATTTAGGATTAAGGCTATGTTACACTACAGTGCTGTAAGGACAGAAGAAGAGTGTCTGTGCTCTCCATCTCCATATTTTAAGTGACAAATTAAATAAATAGGACAAAAACTGGAGCAGCTCAGCTCCTCATGGAGTAAGGACATAAGGGACCCACCATGATTGTCCTGCTCATTCTTAAAGGATATTACATGATCCAAATCCTTGCTGAAATGACATTTCCCTGACTTTTGTGTGGCTACACAAACTCTGATGATTGAATACAGTAGTCTGTAACTCTCAGCAGCTTTAGGATAGAAAGGGGTAGAGGGAAAGCATTGCTTAACAGCACAAGGAAGGGTTGGTAGCAAAGCTGAGGAAGCAAGCTCAGCTTGTGGGCATCCAGCCCTGCTCTGTGCAGGTTGCAGCCTCTCCTTACTGGGGCTGGTCCATCCTCTCACCTCTGCACTTTTCCTGGGGTGTGGGTGTGAGCAGCCTGACTGAGCTTAATGACTGACCCTGCTCCTCCCTGAAGCACTGAGCCATCCTGGTGCTGACGCTCCTACGCTTTATTTTCCAACACAGCAGTGCCAGCTTAGCGTTTAATTTTGTTTCATTAGAAGAAAATTATTTTTTAATTATAATTCATTATTTCTCTTAATATTTTCAAGACTGGTGCTGACAGAGGCTTAACAGAATCCAATCCCTTTTTCATTAGAGAGCATTTCTTGCATTCACCTCACATCTCCATTAAGGGCTGTCACAGGCTTCATGCATGGCAGTAACAGCCTGGGCAGGCACTCAGAGATATCCTGCTCATCTCAGGAGTGGTGTAATTGAGGGTAAACACAAATGAGTGGTGTTTGCCCACTCCTAACATGGGTACTGCAGGTCTGTCCCGCTTCTCCCTGTGTAATCTGGGGGGCTTTTCCTGATTTAACACCAAACATGCTCCGAGGTGCAGAAGAGGCGTGCTGAAATCAAGCAGTTCTCTGGTACCTCTGCTGTCTTCTGGCCATGCCCAGCTGTCTAGGCAAGGACTGAGGGTTTGTTTTAATTGCTCAATTATCACATAAGTCATGCTTTCTAAATTTATGGAATTTACCTAGAATTCATCATTCAGAATCTTTTCAGGATATTTCTTTTATGTGAGTATAATGGTGTGTTATTCTGTGAGACTGGATTTTCCAAGGTTTCTGAAGGCAGAGGGAAAAACCACATCTTTAGTTTCCTTTCAGCTTCTCTTCTGGCCACGTGTGTTGTGACCGTGGTGGGTTGACCTTGGCTGGATGTCAAGGGCCCACCAAAACTACTCTGTCACGCCCTGCCCCACCTCAGCTGGGAAGCAGAGAGGAAATATTCCAAAAGTCATCTTGGTCGAGGCAGAGATAGGGAGAGATCACTCAGCAATTATTGTCACAGGCAAAACAGACTTCACTTGGGGAAACTAATTTAACATATTACCAATCAAATCAGAGTAAGATAATGAAAAATAAAAGCTAATCTTAAAACACGCTCCCACCACCCCTCCCTTCCTAATGGGTTTAACTCTATTCCTGAATTCTCTACTTCCTCCTCTCCCACAGCAGTGGAGGGAGGTGGGGAATGGGGGCTGGGGGTCTGTCTTGGAGCTGGCTGGCCTTGGGTCTTTAGGACACAGGGGAGGCTTCCAGCAGCTTCTCAGAATCCACCCTTGTAGCCCTGCCCTGTCGTTGACAAAGCCTTGACGTGCAAACCCAGTACAGTGACATTGCTGCTGAGACCAGCTTTTCACATGTGCAACACAACTTTTGCTCTCTCAGGGAATTTTCTACTCTTCCTTCCATTTTTTCTTCAGCACAAAATTTTGAATTATGAACTCCATTTTGATGGCAGAGCCTGGACCCTCTTTATTCTTCTAGCATCCAGTGATGCTAGTTTTCATTTTGCACTTAAGAATATATGAACTTTATATATTCCTTTTATATACATTTAATATATATTCATTTTGCACTTAAGAATATATAAACTGTATTTACCAAATAAAATTGGTCCAGTAGATGTAGAAGAACTGAAATCATCAGCTCATAATTCACTGCTCAGAGGTGGTCACTGGCTGAAAGGTTAGTCTGCATGTGATAAACAGTGTGACTTAGTTTAATAAAGCACACAGGCTTTGAGTTGAGAACCATTTTAGTCCAATATACTACAAATATTAGGCCCAATTCTTAAAAAAATATTGATTAGTAGAAAAGTTGTGCAGGAACAAATTTACAAAAAGAAAAAATATATTTATCACTTTTTTAAAAATGTCATTTATCCGTGACTTCTCTCATTTTAGAGAGAAAGTCATTTTAGAGAGAAAGTTGTGTGTGGTAAAATTTAGAGAGTGATTCTATCAACAGATTCAACTTTTTCAATATTTCATGATAAAAACCTAGTGGATTTTTCAAACTGATAAAAGGACAATGATCTTAGTCACAGGTGCTATTAAGGAGCTGTGGGTAGTTTTAGTTTTTTGCGGGTAAGAACATAATATTTTTTTTTTTTTAATCAGATTTGCTGTAATAGCTTTGCAAGGCACCTCTGTAGTTGTAGGAGCAGTACAGCAGGGAATAACACATTTAGCAGGAGCTACATCTTGACTTGTTGATTCCTGTACTGAGAATAAAGAATTGTGAAGTCATCTCTGCCTTATAGCCCACGGAACATCAGAGCCTCAAGTATTTCTTGGAACCAAGGAAAACAAAGAACAGAATTGCACTTCCTTCCTATTTCCCGTTTTCTCCTTCCTCTCTCCCCACCGAAAGGTAACGGAAAATTTCAAAAATCCTGTGAAGGTCTCTGTATCCAGCTGCAGCAGGGAAGGATTTTTTTTTTTTTTTTTTTTTACTGTTTCCTCTGTCTCAACAGCATTTCCTTATAACCTGTGAAGCCAGGAGAAAGACAATCTAAATCTGTTTGATATTAAATTCCCAGTGTGACATTTCTTCCCTTAGATCTCTAGGTAGCTTTGACTAGCATGGCAATGGTTAAAAAACATGAACTCTCAAATTTGTTTTAAATAATTATACACTAGAAGGGTTACATCAAGAGGCGAATGCCTATAATTTGTGCTGTGCCAGTAGCTTTCAATTAAATCTCAATTTGATCTCTCAGAGCATCCTGGCCCAAATTTGCAGCTAATTCTACCTTGATCTTCAGAATTTAATCAAGTATTTAGGATTGAAGAAAGTAATTTCTCAGGTGCTGCAATGACTTTGTAATCTTCCACAATGAGATACTTCAATGATAAACATGAGCAAAACTAAAAGCACTTTTGGGGTGGGATGTCTGAGGATGAATTGTGCATCATACACGTGGTCATTCTGTAAGTGAGCTACAGCAGGTGAAGGGGAACACCTGTCCTGTGAGGAAAGACTGACAGAATTGGAAATACGCTGATGTCTATGCAAAGCATTTAGTGAAGATCAGTTAAGGTGAAAAAAAGAAACTTCTACAAGATTAAAAACTTTGTCAGAAAAATAGTGAAGATGAAATGGTAGAAAGGCATTTCAAGGTTGCAGTAGATAATTCTGAATTTTTAATGCCTCAAAGGATTGAAATAGGCCTTTTTTCCTCTTAACTGAGGGTCAATAGAAGTGTCAGACACTGAGGATTATGGGAATAATTAATTTAAATTTATGAAACCATGATGTGCAGTCTTGTCTAGAATCTACCTTCCCTATACAAAAGAAAACAGTATTTCTGTTCGCCTTATATTTCCTTTATCCTGGCTAGCAAGATGCAACGAGACAATCTGAGGTGACAATGAGAAATCATAGCATTTGTACTTGTGTGGCCTGGACTTGTGCTGCTGGCTCCTGTTTGTGAAGTGTGCTTCACATCAACAGCAAGCACCATACAGCTCCTGGTATTGCTGAGAATCTCAGTGTGTGATGAATGCACGAGTACTTCCCTGATTGTCTCTCTGTGAAATACATTGAAATATCACAATGAAATGAAGGGCATTTTCCCAACCAATTTGCTGACAGCATGAAACTTGGTGCTAACAAGAGTTTTGCAACTTGAATGAGTTTTAATCAACGCTCAATGGAGAGTTTCTCTGTGTGCTGCAGTTATTAGTCACATTCCCTTTGATTCCAGTGATTTGGGGTCATACTATAAAGGCGCTGTATTATTTCTGAATCAAAGAGAAATAAACAGGAAGTTCCTACTGCTGTCTACCAGGTCCTGGTTTACCACCCAGCTTTGAATCCATTTCTTATAAACACATGTATGCAAATACTTTTGAGCCTACAATGTTTTCCAGCTAATGGGATCCTTCTCATAAGGATTATAGCAGTGGCCAAGCTTTAAATTAAATTGAATTAAACACTGAGCACACTGTCAGAGACTGAAATATTTCAAGGCCTCAGACATTGATATAAAGTTTTGCTCATTATAACAAAAACTGTATGAAAAAGGTACAGCCAAAGAAGCCTCCCTGAAGATACATAACTAGGACTTTGGACTGTAAGTTAAACCACTTAGGATTAGATAAAGGGAAAGCCAATTCTTTAATCATCTCAGGCCAAGGGAAAAACAATCAAGGCTGAAAAAGAAGAGTGCATGCAAAAGAAAGCCAAACACAGAGGGGATTCTTCCCTGGATGAGTTTGGGGTGGGGGAGGCCAAGCCTGCAGAAGCCAGGTTTATACAGACTCCTCCCCCCCCGAAATGAGGTGGGGGAGAGGAGGTTTCGGGCATAACATCTGCTCAGGGGCAGTGAACACCCATCCTCCCTTTACACAAACTGGCCCAGCTGCGGAACCCCCAGCCCCACAGGCCACATCCACAGGACATTCACATGAGCGGCAGCCGAGGGGGTGTCATAATCCATCAAAGACGCCCCAAAGTGCCCCCCAGAGTCATTCCTGAAGCTTTGCACTGCACATGATACAACAAACCTGGAGTCTGTGGCAAGAGACAATGGCAAATTTCCCCCCCACAAGGAGGTGCCTGGGTTTTCCCACCTAACCCATCAAATTCTACACTTTTTGAGGGACCTCCACCACCAAGAAGATCAGCTGGAGAGGATCAGTGGAACATTGCTGGGATCCACAGATTGGTGATATTTTCGTTATTCTGTCTCTGTCACTCTCTTTCTGTCCCCCTCCCCTATTTTCTATTTCTCTCTTCTCTCTCTCTCTCTCTCATGTTTACTATCAATTAAAACCCATACTATTGTCACTGGCATATGGTCTCGTTTGCACCTTAATTTGGGCAGAGGCATTTCTAAAAACTTTAATAACCAGATCATGACACACACTTATCTATTTGCTCTCGGGTGTCATTAACACAGAGCTAGGAAGGATATTTTTCCCTTTGGAAACATTCCCTTACTCAACTCTTAAGGCAGGGAGGTTGTTTATTCAGCAATTACAACTCTACTTTGTTATGTTTCCTTTTGGTTGCTTTATTCACTTTCCCTTATCCCTTGTTTTGGCACAATTCACTGCAGGAAATAGCCTGTCTTCATCTGTTTCAGTTTGTGTTTCTATTCTGTGCCAGTTCCTGTTAC
>VZRR01006263.1:581970-629606 GCA_013398015.1 Oreocharis arfaki | reverse complement strand
AGAGTTTCTCTGTGTGCTGCAGTTATTAGTCACATTCCCTTTGATTCCAGTGATTTGGGGTCATACTATAAAGGCGCTGTATTATTTCTGAAACAAAGAGAAATAAACAGGAAGTTCCTACTGCTGTCTACCAGGTCCTGGTTTACCACCCAGCTTTGAATCCATTTCTTATAAACACATGTATGCAAATACTTTTGAGCCTACAATGTTTTCCAGCTAATGGGATCCTTCTCATAAGGATTATAGCAGTGGCCAAGCTTTAAATTAAATTGAATTAAACACTGAGCACACTGTCAGAGACTGAAATATTTCAAGGCCTCAGACATTGATATAAAGTTTTGCTCATTATAACAAAAACTGTATGAAAAAGGTACAGCCAAAGAAGCCTCCCTGAAGATACATAACTAGGACTTTGGACTGTAAGTTAAACCACTTAGGATTAGATAAAGGGAAAGCCAATTCTTTAATCATCTCAGGCCAAGGAAAAAACAATCAAGGCTGAAAAAGAAGAGTGCATGCAAAAGAAAGCCAAACACAGAGGGGATTCTTCCCTGGATGAGTTTGGGGTGGGGGAGGCCAAGCCTGCAGAAGCCAGGTTTATACAGACTCCTCCCCCCCCGAAATGAGGTGGGGGAGAGGAGGTTTCGGGCATAACATCTGCTCAGGGGCAGTGAACACCCATCCTCCCTTTACACAAACTGGCCCAGCTGCGGAACCCCCAGCCCCACAGGCCACATCCACAGGACATTCACATGAGCGGCAGCCGAGGGGGTGTCATAAACCATCAAAGACGCCCCAAAGTGCCCCCCAGAGTCATTCCTGAAGCTTTGCACTGCACATGATACAACAAACCTGGAGTCTGTGGCAAGAGACAATGGCAAATTTCCCCCCCACAAGGAGGTGCCTGGGTTTTCCCACCTAACCCATCAAATTCTACACTTTTTGAGGGACCTCCACCACCAAGAAGATCAGCTGGAGAGGATCAGTGGAACATTGCTGGGATCCACAGATTGGTGATATTTTCGTTATTCTGTCTCTGTCACTCTCTTTCTGTCCCCCTCCCCTATTTTCTATTTCTCTCTTCTCTCTCTCTCTCTCTCATGTTTACTATCAATTAAAACCCATACTATTGTCACTGGCATATGGTCTCGTTTGCACCTTAACTTGGGCAGAGGCATTTCTAAAAACTTTAATAACCAGATCATGACACACACTTATCTATTTGCTCTCGGGTGTCATTAACACAGAGCTAGGAAGGATATTTTTCCCTTTGGAAACATTCCCTTACTCAACTCTTAAGGCAGGGAGGTTGTTTATTCAGCAATTACAACTCTACTTTGTTATGTTTCCTTTTGGTTGCTTTATTCACTTTCCCTTATCCCTTGTTTTGGCACAATTCACTGCAGGAAATAGCCTGTCTTCATCTGTTTCAGTTTGTGTTTCTATTCTGTGCCAGTTCCTGTTACACTGAACTTCAGGTATGTTGGGATATTAAGTAGATATCGGGTAAGATGACCTTTGGTCAACAGCAGGAAACTACTGGAAGTACCAGAAATCTGCTGGGACTAGACAGCCCTCCAAATAATGTGTAGATGAGATACGATTTTCCAGTCATTGAGTGATTCCTCATGGAAGGAAAGATGAGTAAGACATTTGGATGCAACCCAGTAGGTGAAGTAGTGGCTGTGGGATTCATGAGTGTACATTTCCTACACAGATTCATCTTCAACATCTAGTCTACGAATACAAACTCTGAGTAATCAAGGAACACAGGCAATGAAAGGCCTCGGTTCAAGTCACTGTGTTTTGGAGAACTGAGAGGTCATCTGAGTCACAGAATCACAGGATGGGTCAGGTTGGAAGGGACCTCAGTGGATCATCTGGTCCCACCTCCCTGCTCAAGCAGGGTCATCCCAGAGCACATGGCACAGGACTGAGTCCATTTGGTTCTTGAACCTTGCTCTTGCTTTTGTTGAACTCCGTTCAGTCCCTCTTTGCCCATCTTTCCAACCTGCTGAGGTCTTTCTGAAGGGCTGCACAGCACTCTGGGTTGTTGGTCACTGCTCCCAGCTTTGTGTCACCGGTGACCTTGCTGAGGAAGCATCTACCCCATCCTCCAAGTCATTTATGAACAAGTTAAACTGTTCTGGGCCCAAGATAAAGAAGTGCCTGTTTTTGTAAAATTAGATCTGAGAGCAGGATTCTGTTCCTCATGTCTCCGTGTACCAGAAAAGGGACTCTAAACAATACTTGCAATAAGTGCAGCTTGTATTACAACCCTTGCATCCAGAAGGTTTGCTTTTCACACAGCATCTTTCCTCAGAAAAAGAGACTTTGAACATCCTGAAGCTCTTTTCAAATTCATGTCTGATAGGGAACTTTTTAAATGTAGAATTAACTGTTCCAGTGATATCTCGCGGTGCCATCAGAAGACACTACAATGAGTACATCCTACAAGTATTATGTAAAAGACTATTCTAAGGAGGGATATGTTCAGTGTCTCCTGCTGACATTGCTCCATTTTATTAAAATCCTCATATTCCCCTGGAAAAATAGGTTAGAATGCAGGTATCTGGCTTCTCAGAAGAATGAACTTGACATAAGGATGCTCAGACGTCATTCTTCCTCAGTTCTTCCCGCTAGTGCTGTTCTACTTTGCATTTAATTCTTAAAAGTCTTTTGAGACAAAGAGAATTGGTCCTTATCAGGGTAATCAGGACATGTGCTCTAGANACTGTGTTTTGGAGAACTGAGAGGTCATCTGAGTCACAGAATCACAGGATGGGTCAGGTTGGAAGGGACCTCAGTGGATCATCTGGTCCCACCTCCCTGCTCAAGCAGGGTCATCCCAGAGCACATGGCACAGGACTGAGTCCATTTGGTTCTTGAACCTTGCTCTTGCTTTTGTTGAACTCCGTTCAGTCCCTCTTTGCCCATCTTTCCAACCTGCTGAGGTCTTTCTGAAGGGCTGCACAGCACTCTGGGTTGTTGGTCACTGCTCCCAGCTTTGTGTCACCGGTGACCTTGCTGAGGAAGCATCTACCCCATCCTCCAAGTCATTTATGAACAAGTTAAACTGTTCTGGGCCCAAGATAAAGAAGTGCCTGTTTTTGTAAAATTAGATCTGAGAGCAGGATTCTGTTCCTCATGTCTCCGTGTACCAATAAGTGCAGCTTGTATTACAACCCTTGCATCCAGAAGGTTTGCTTTTCACACAGCATCTTTCCTCAGAAAAAGAGACTTTGAACATCCTGAAGCTCTTTTCAAATTCATGTCTGATAGGGAACTTTTTAAATGTAGAATTAACTGTTCCAGTGATATCTCGCGGTGCCATCCGAAGACACTACAATGAGTACATNCCACCAAGAAGATCAGCTGGAGAGGATCAGTGGAACATTGCTGGGATCCACAGATTGGTGATATTTTCGTTATTCTGTCTCTGTCACTCTCTTTCTGTCCCCCTCCCCTATTTTCTATTTCTCTCTTCTCTCTCTCTCTCTCTCATGTTTACTATCAATTAAAACCCATACTATTGTCACTGGCATATGGTCTCGTTTGCACCTTAACTTGGGCAGAGGCATTTCTAAAAACTTTAATAACCAGATCATGACACACACTTATCTATTTGCTCTCGGGTGTCATTAACACAGAGCTAGGAAGGATATTTTTCCCTTTGGAAACATTCCCTTACTCAACTCTTAAGGCAGGGAGGTTGTTTATTCAGCAATTACAACTCTACTTTGTTATGTTTCCTTTTGGTTGCTTTATTCACTTTCCCTTATCCCTTGTTTTGGCACAATTCACTGCAGGAAATAGCCTGTCTTCATCTGTTTCAGTTTGTGTTTCTATTCTGTGCCAGTTCCTGTTACACTGAACTTCAGGTATGTTGGGATATTAAGTAGATATCGGGTAAGATGACCTTTGGTCAACAGCAGGAAACTACTGGAAGTACCAGAAATCTGCTGGGACTAGACAGCCCTCCAAATAATGTGTAGATGAGATACGATTTTCCAGTCATTGAGTGATTCCTCATGGAAGGAAAGATGAGTAAGACATTTGGATGCAACCCAGTAGGTGAAGTAGTGGCTGTGGGATTCATGAGTGTACATTTCCTACACAGATTCATCTTCAACATCTAGTCTACGAATACGAACTCTGAGTAATCAAGGAACACAGGCAATGAAAGGCCTCGGGTCAAGTTACTGTGATTTGGAGAACTGAGAGGTCATCTGAGTCACAGAATCACAGGATGGGTCAGGTTGGAAGGGACCTCAGTGGATCATCTGGTCCCACCTCCCTGCTCAAGCAGGGTCATCCCAGAGCACATGGCACAGGACTGAGTCCATTTGGTTCTTGAACCTTGCTCTTGCTTTTGTTGAACTCCGTTCAGTCCCTCTTTGCCCATCTTTCCAACCTGCTGAGGTCTTTCTGAAGGGCTGCACAGCACTCTGGGTTGTTGGTCACTGCTCCCAGCTTTGTGTCACCGGTGACCTTGCTGAGGAAGCATCTACCCCATCCTCCAAGTCATTTATGAACAAGTTAAACTGTTCTGGGCCCAAGATAAAGAAGTGCCTGTTTTTGTAAAATTAGATCTGAGAGCAGGATTCTGTTCCTCATGTCTCCGTGTACCAGAAAAGGGACTCTAAACAATACTTGCAATAAGTGCAGCTTGTATTACAACCCTTGCATCCAGAAGGTTTGCTTTTCACACAGCATCTTTCCTCAGAAAAAGAGACTTTGAACATCCTGAAGCTCTTTTCAAATTCATGTCTGATAGGGAACTTTTTAAATGTAGAATTAACTGTTCCAGTGATATCTCGCGGTGCCATCCGAAGACACTACAATGAGTACATCCTACAAGTATTATGTAAAAGACTATTCTAAGGAGGGATATGTTCAGTGTCTCCTGCTGACATTGCTCCATTTTATTAAAATCCTCATATTCCCCTGGAAAAATAGGTTAGAATGCAGGTATCTGGCTTCTCAGAAGAATGAACTTGACATAAGGATGCTCAGACGTCATTCTTCCTCAGTTCTTCCCGCTAGTGCTGTTCTACTTTGAATTTAATTCTTAAAAGTCTTTTGAGACAAAGAGAATTGGTCCTTATCAGGGTAATCAGGACATGTGCTCTAGAAGTGGGACACCTGGTTTTTAGTTTCAATGCTAATGAACATTTAATTTGCACACAGTAGGACACCAGCCATAGGTGAAACCAAAAAGGATAAGATCTTCCCACACGTGCACACAATACAACATAGTGGACACTCAGACATGAGGTTTGAGATGTTTCTTTCATGTCCCTGGTGGAAATTGAGACTCACTGTTTCTTTCAGACAGGAGACTGCCTTTGCCAGCAGTCCATGATGGATCAGGGCTTCATTTATCTTTCATTTTTGCAAGCAGATTAGTAGTGATTTTTTTTTTTTTTTTTGCAGAGCAGTTACATAGCTCAGATTTTTCTTCAATGGGAAACAACAACAAACCCAAACTAAACATAGGTTTTACTACTCTCTCTTCTCTCCCCTCCCCTTTCTCAGTTCAGCAGTCACACTAAAAGGTCCCTACTTTGAGCAGGCTCTAACCCTCACAATTAGATTCCTGAAGAACAGCTAAAGAGCCTCTGGAAATCAATCCTAATATCACCACTGCTGCTAAGGACTAATTCCATTTTCATATCTCTATGTACATCTTGAGCAGCGGGGTTTGTTTGGGTGTCTGTGTGTGAGAACAGCATTAATGCAGATCCCACATATTTGTGATTTCTTCTGTGAACTGCAAGGATGAGTTCCTTCACCTGGAAGCAACCATAGGTAGGCATTCTTCATATGCAAAATGTCAATTCATGACCATTAGAGAGGCATATTTATTGTTTGCATGCATTTTCCTAACTTCCCTCCTCCCCATTCCTATCTGCAAGCTAAATCATTCAAAAGATATGAAAAAAATGTCAAAACTTCAATATATTTTTTTCAGAATTTTTCATTGTTATCTGGAAATACAATTCCTGATGTACACATTGGAGTTAAGTGATGATAAAACCTCGGGCAAAATAAAAATAAAAATAAAAAAATTAAAAGACATGAAAAGGAAATAATCATACTGACATTTCCCCGAAAATTGAATGTTCTTTTTGTACAAACATCGAAGACTGGTTTCATTACTGAGTGTCAGGGGGTCACTCGATAGCAAAAGCTCCTGCATATCACTCAATCTACACTGCAGCATTTTTCCAATAGGAACTTGCTTTCTATAGGGGAAAAATTACTGGGGTAGGTGTAATGTTAAATGAATAATGAACATATGAGACAGTTGTTAAGGTACTATAACACCTTTTTAATTACATGGGCAATAGGATCAGGGTATGCCTGGTGAAACTTTTAAAAAACACTACCTCTTGCAGAATTCTAAAGTATTTCACTGCCAATCAAACACAGGACTGCTACACCCAAGTCTGCAAAAGCATCTTGATCTTTTTGTTCTTCCCATCTACAATGTTATCTTAACTGTAGGTCTGAAATGGGGTTGTTAGACAAGTTGACAGTCTGGCATTATAGCCTCAGTTCCGAGGTCTGAAAGACCAATCTCCAAGCTCCATTAGCTCCAAATTCTAGGAAGACTATAATTACATGAGAGTGTTAGTTTTGCCTTGAAAGCCAGAATGGAGACCTCATGGCTTGAGTGGAGGAGAGGAAAACCTTATTCACATTTCTACTCTTAGTTCCCTATGTGACTTTAGTCAACTTACTGCTCTTGGAACTTGTGTCTAAAAATCAGCTAATGTTACCTACAGTCTTCTGCAGCAAATCTTGAAATCTGTGTATGAAAAACATTTCATAAAACATCGTCTTACCATCTCTGTTGTTTGTTCCTTTTCATCCTCACAGCTTACAATCACCTTTGACATAACATTACTCACAATGGACTGAAAAGATTTGTAAACAATTTTCCAAGTTATTATGTTCATTAAATCTTCTCTGTCACAGACTTACATGCAATAAGAGGTGTTTTTGTCATGGCATAGGTATATATCTGATTCAAATACAGCCTAACTATTTTGCAGTTCCACCTGTGGGCATTACTCAATCATCTTTTTTATTACTTTCAATGCCTTAAGTTTCAGAAGAGTAAATAGATTATTGGGAGGTGAATTAAAACACACTGAAAGTAGAGGATTGAAGATTATTTCCAAACAAGATAGGAATTAGTCAACACGTGAAATTATTTGCCAAAAAATAAAGGTCAACATGATTGTCTTCCATATTTGAATTGACTTGGGAAAATAATTTCAACCAAGAAAACCTAAGACAAGTGTTTTTTGTTGAATGAGATGTTTCCATTAGCAGAAATAACCAGTTCTTCACACCTTTCTGCTTACCACCATCTATAACAGATCTGTGCTCTTCAGTAGAATACACGTTTCAAGCAAAGAAATACTCTTGGCAAATACTCTGTCAAGCCAAGAGTAGAACCAGTCTTAGCAATTATATTACTTAGAATCACAAAACATTTGAAGCACGCATCTGATATGAAGCAAGGTGCCATAAGGGTGTTTAAAATACTACTGAATTAATAATAAATAGGTTCCTTGCATAAATGCTTGAGCTTGACAATCAATTCTGGTCTGAGTTCACCTGAGTCTTGTTACCACATCTTCACCATTATTTTTTTCTGAACGAGTCAGGTTTTGAAGCACATCCAGTGTTTGGTAGCAGATGGAGATGCTCGGGTGGCTCCCACTCTCCTGTGTGAGGTGTTTGCTTACACAGGCGCTCTCAGGTGAGTCAGCAAGAGCTGGAAGTGTTTAGCATTTTCAAATATTCCAGATTTTTCAATTATGTGACTTATGAAATTTGATATCCAATTTGGGACCCTGAAGTTAGAGAATATCAGTGTGAAAACACTGAGTCTACCAAAGACAGAGAGAATGTTTTTCCTACAAACATTTATGTCATCCTTTAAAAGGAGAAATTAATGGTGGCATTTCAAACACAGTCATAATACATTTTAAGCACCTGTTCCAAACCTGTCAGAACATGAGTTTAAAAATGTGTCCATTGGCTTACATGAAAGTGGGAAATTATTTCATATTTTCACAAACCTGTTATACTCATGAGTTTTTATTTTATTCCTTAAAAGTCATCATGAACAAGAATTGAACCTATGACTGTTTGCCTCCTCCCCTCTCAAGTACACTGCTATTTTATATATAATCTTTCCTTTTCCACTATGAACCACTTTGAAATATCAGTGGCTGTTCTGGCTGCTCCACAAACAGGCAGAAAGTAGCAGGGTGGGCAAACATAATGGCTAACAGAGGGATGAGTAATTAAAACAGAAGCTTGTGTGTTATGTTAGCCTAACATCCCTACTTTGTCTTTTTATTCTATTGGTATTTAAAATGAAAAAGGAAATTCTAAGCAGTGCTAAACTAAACATAGTTCATGAATACAAAGTGTTTCTGCCAACAAAGCAAAGATTGCACTTTATACAATGCAAATGAAAAAATTGTTACAAAATTCTACTGTTCATGAATCTGGAAGGCTTTAGCATATCTGTGGGGATTATCTAAGTCTATGTAGTGTTTACATGGACTTTTCTTCTCTCCTAACCATTTTTTTATTTTTTGAGATATGTAAGTATGAGATTCACCTGGTTCAAAATCTGGGTGAGAACAGGAGTGTACAGACCTTGGCTGTAACCCATAAACTCAAGCATTGGATTATGATAAGACAAACAAACAAACGAGCAAACAAAAAAGACACTATTTGGACATAATTTGAATTTCAGATGCTCCGTTGCCTGGGGTTCATGGACGATTCTTTGAATTTGGTTTGGTTCCTTTTGAGGTTAAGCTCAATTTTCAAGGTTTTATAGTCTAATTTTTAAGTGGAAGATAATTTAAATGAGTTACTTTAGGGTTTTAATCTTCGTCTTATATAATATGCAGTACTTTTTAAGTTGAGTTCTAATTCAGTTTATTTGTGTTTTGAAAAGTGTAAAGTATGGACATTTCCACAGAATTTCAGGGCATTATCAAGGCTTGGAAGAATTTACAAAGAGAGTTACTGTAATTAGTCCAAATCTAAATTGCTTTAAATGGAGTTCAGAAGATATAAAAATAGCTACAACTTGAGAGTTACTTTTCTTTTTCTTTTTCTTTTTAATCTTTCTGGTTTTCTATAAATTTTCAGCTATTGAAGGATATCACCTTTGTTCTTTACAGAAACTGAAAAGCAAAGTATTTCAGTAATAGCTGAAAAGAAAATAATTTATCTTTTCTATTAATGGCTGCTTTTTAAAGGAAACACATATCTTTTCTTTTTATATATATATTTATTTGCTGAAAATGAAATTTGTAATCAGGAAAATAAAATGAGTGATCCACCCTAATAGAATTGTATTTATGTATATGAATATTCTTCGTTAATATCTCAATATAGGACCATACCATTCTCTACACAGTTAAGCAGAATACATAGAATTAGAATGTACAGTATGCACTGGAGCTGGGAATTCTATTGAGGATGAGTCAGTCCAGTGTTTTTATACTTGTTGGAAGAGTTGTACAAATTTTTGATCAAATTAAAAAAAAAAAAAGTTGGGAAGTTCATTAAAACTAAAATTTCCCTCATGAACATGCCCATTTCAATTAGTAAGAAAGTGTTCGGTATATAATGGATTTATTTTGGTGCAAAAATAGCCATGTTATCCCACTGTAGCTCCAGGGTTATGGCACATCAGCTGTTTGTCATGCAGGTTTTGGGTTTGAGACAACCAAACCTTGCTGTTAATAGAGGTGGACAAAAAGGAAATGTAAGAGTCTGGTTCAATTCTTCCTCTGTAAAAGTCTGCTTTACAAGAGCAGTCACACCCAGAAATCCTTTTGTCTACTCACAATAGATGTTGTTCAGGCAAATGCACTCATCAAATGTTAAAACAGATAACACCACTTCATGTTTCTCCCCGATTTAAAAACAAATCAGGAATTTGAACCAGATGCTTCTGCTACGTAGATGCAGACCGTAATGGAGGGATAGGAAGCTTTTCTTATGTGCTGCTTTATCCATGAAGGTAGTTGAAGTCATCAGAAACCAGACTTGGATAGTGGTTTGGATGTAAGAAAGGGAAATTAATTTCTCCTCTTTGCTGAATTTTTAACGTGTAAAATTTAGACAAGAATGCTGTTTATTTTTTTGCACAACTCTTACAGCAAGCTTAAATCAGAAACCTAAAAACAAAATACAATTAACACCGTAAAAGTAAGTGTAGCTCAGAAAATCGCACATCTTCATGGGACGGTAAAACCACATGCGAAAGAAGATTGAATTTCTGTTTTAACTGATCTTCTTTAAACTATTGTTCAGTCAGCACAAAAACACTGTTGCTGCATAGCCTATTGACACCTTGCTAGGCTTTTATGTTTTCTGATCCGCTTTTCTATTGTCCGGCTCTCCTCTATGCTGACGTTGACCTAATTGCTATATCACTGACCAAGATTTTCCCCTTCTCAGCTTCCCTTATTATTTATTTATATGCCTAAAATCACATGAAAGGATTGCTCCACTAAAATTAGATGTTGTTTTTCATGTAATCCAGGATGTTCAGTCGTTTGAAAAGTTGGCCCTCCTTGAAAGAGGCTTACCTTTATTTTCCTACTGAGCAGGTACTCTGAGATTGCTTTATTTCAGAGCTCTTTGTATCCACGGCAAAATATTCTAAAGTGCAGTTTGTATCAACCATTGCAGAGCACTGGAACATGACAAATACATGAAACTATTTGATAATCTAGTAAGGAGGAGAATAACACAAAAAAAGAAAAAAAAAGAACGAAAACTCAGAAAACCACAGAGATGCTGCAATACCGTAAATTTCTTTGAGAAGTTAAAAAACCACCCTGTTTGAAAAATGTGCAATACTGGAGCTGAAGTTGGCAAGGGATGAAAAGAATAATAAGAGAGGCTTCTACAGGTATGTCAGCCACAACAGGAAGGCCAAAGAAAGTGTTCCTCCCTGAAGAACAAGCCTGGCAAACTGGTACCAGCAGACAAGAAAAAGGTTGAGGTACTCAACAACCTTTTTCCCTCAGTCTTCACTGGAAGCATTCAAGGTCAGGTTGGAAAAAACTCTGAGCAGCCTGAACTTGTTGAAGATCTCCCAGCTTATTGCAAGGGGCTTGGACTAGATGAAGTTTAAACCTCCTTTCCAACCCAAATTGCCTTATTTTACGCTTACAGGATGCAGTTGGATTTGGGTTTCTTTATGAAGATTTACATTGTGCTTTGTAATATCACAATTTGCCCCATACAAATATTTTTTTGTTCCACTAACAAGAAAAGATAATAAATCCCAGTAATATTGTATTTTCTATTGAGTAGCCATTAGGTTGTGCCAAAAGACATTGTGGTCTAGCAGACAATGTACTGGGCTGTAATTGCACTGGTCTTGATTTTATTTTTTTCTCTAATAGAGGCCTACAAGGACACATTTCTAAAGTTACTTATCTTTCCTGTGCCTGTTTTTGGTAGCTGTACAGCACAAATAATGACAGAAGTCTGTTTTGTAAAGCACTGTGAGACTTACTGAGCTCTACATAGGAGTTAGGAGATTTTAACGTTAAATGCTAGTACAACAATAATAAAATACACTTTTTTGTGCCAAATATAGGTAAGCTATTGAATATATTTTTTTAAGTGAATCAAGCTCATTGTGATAAATTTGCAATCTTTTTTTGTCATCTTCTTTAACTTGTGCAGTCATGTCTGTGTTATGAGTATTGAGCCTGGTCCAAAGGACAAAGCTTGAGCACATCAGGTGTGAGGTGGAGCTCATTCTCCACTTGAGTTTCATCCATGAAGTGTCCAGGTCATACAATTGGACACCACTCCACTGTTAAACCTGTGCATGGTGAGATTCCCTTTAAAACCTTACTCTTGATTTGTATTTGTTCTCCAGGGGGTTGGAACTAGGCAATCTTTAAGGTCTTTTCAAACCCAAACCATATTTCCATGGTTCCATGACTGCACAAAGCATTGAGTTGCTAGCTGGTGGTGACAATCTGACACGTATTTCCTCTAGACCTATGAATATGACCTCTGTAGTCACATCAAAAAACCCTATTCCAGCTGATAGCATCTTCTAGAAACACTTTTCTGCAGGAAATTCATGTAAATGAAAAATGTGGAAAAGGAATAATGATCCGCACACCAAGCTTTAGTTACATCAAAGAACGGGCAGAGCAGATGAACGTCACTACTGCCAGTCCTGAACACACTGGATGTACAAGCAAATTCCAGAATCCAAGCTTGACAGTCCACCAGTTTTCAAAATCCCCATTGCAAGGGCACCAGCCAAGAAAAAAGATCCAGGGCCAGAAACAATATGTGATGACCAGATGCTAAAGACATTGGCAGCAACTGTAATTGGAGGATCCTACACACACGGAAATGCAGAGTGAGGCTGCCTTTGCTTTCTTCATCTATACTCTGAACGTCCTTTAGTTCTGTGATAGGACTAGGGGCTATGAACAACTTTGAAGAAAATTATTTCTGAGGAAACAATCAGTTCCTATGGCCTGATGCAACACAACCGATATTTATACGGTTTTATGAGGAACTGTAGCAGAAATGTTTCTGAAGGCCTTAAAAAAATATCTGGCTCTTTGCAGAAGTAAAGAAAATGAGAGAAAAGTCCATGAAAAGTACCTACAGACATTTACTCAAATAACAATACCAATAATAATAGTAGTAATAATAATAATAATAATAATAATAATAATAATGTATCCTTATTATTCTAAAGAATATTTTTTCAGTGTGTCTGAAGATTTCTCTTCTGATGTTTCCTTTTGTGCTATTCAGACCAGAGTTTTATTATTGTGACGGATGACAGAAGTTATGGGATCTAAACCCATTTAAACAGAGATGCCAAATACAACTGCAGAAGCAGCTTTTAATCCAGCATACCATTTCTCTGAATTTTGGCACGTTAGATGCTCATTGTACAACACATCCAAGACTGCCACCTAATGCTGCTCAGTGAAATTTTTAGTTCAGTCTCATATTTTTGGCATAATATAACACCAGTAGGAACACTGCGACAACATGAAAACATTAGAAAATAATTTTCTTTAATCAAATAACATTTTGTTTTGCTACTGCTGTTTAATTCCCTGCCGGTTTGGATATTAGGCACTAAGTAAAAGCATTTTTTAAATGGTATAGCTGTGATGAAAAATCTATTAACAGAAAATTCAACAAAGTTGCTTTATGTAACACGATAAACATTGACCTATAAATGTTTATTTATGCATTGTCTGTGCACTTAAATTTATCAGTAGGCTGAACATTCGTGGCACTTGCAAATTCTTATCTGAACTTGTTTCTAAAAGCCTTGCAAATAAAAGCTCCTATAAATACTGTAGTTTGATCCAAAGCCATTGAACGAGATGAGATCAATAAGCTGATGGGCTTCAAATGGCTGTAGACCATGTACTTGAATAATACATCAGTCACCTTGATTTTTGCCATGTTAGTACTTCGCCATTCATTATTAAAAATAAAAGTTATTTAATCTTGCTGAGAATGTCTGAAGATTATTGTGTAATACCAGGAAAGAAATGCTTTTACAAGAGTAAATTACTCTCTTCCCTAAAGAAATATTTTAAGATTTATCAAATTGGTAGGTGATGGACTATAAGGAAATAAAATTGATTTCTTTTGAAAGTTTACCCTTCAATCTTGACCCATTGATTAGTCTTAGTGAGGCTGTATCTGGAGTGCTGTGTCCAGTTCTGGGTTCTTCAGGACAGAAGAGACACGGAACTCCTGGAGCAGGTCCAGCAGAGGATGAGAGAGAGGATGAAGGGACAGAAGCATCTCTCTTATGAGGAAGGACTGATGGAGCAGGGTCTGTTCAGCCCTAAGAGATGGCTGAGAAGGGATCTCATCAACGTCTGTCAGTACATAAAGGGAGGTGTCAGAGGATGGATTCAGGCTCTGCTCAGTGGTGACGAGGAATAGGATGAGACACAAACCTCAGAAACTGCTGCACAGGAAGTTCCACTTGAACATGAGGAAGAACTTCTGTCCTGTGCAGTGACCAGACACTGGAGCAGATTGTCCAGAGAGGGTGTGGAGTCTTCCTCACTGGACATACTCCAGAACTGTCTGGATGCAATCCTGTGCGACTGGATTGACCCTGCTTGAGTAATTAATGTTAAAACCTATCCCTCTGCACCACCAGTGTGAAACACTGCTGCCTAGTGGTGTACAGAATTTGATGTATCATAACAAATATTCTCCTAGTAGCTACAAAGTCCTTGAAGTTAACCAGAAGTGCTGCCCCCCACTGGCTTGGCTTTCTGGAATGGTTCATCCTATATGTTACCACAACATGGCAGAATGATTCACTTCACAATATTAACAGTAAAATCATCATTACCTGGCATCTCCACTATGAGGGTGGGAAAGACACTTCATGTCTCTCAGGGATCTAGAGGATTTTTGTAGAATTCTCTCTACACCACTCAAATATTGTGTACATTGATAAGGGTCCGGTGCTATGGCTACAACAAAAGAAAAATGTAAAAATTTCAATTCTGGAGAATGAATTATAGAATCTATGTAAAGAATCCACAACATGTCAGAACCCACCGGCTTAAGGACTGGAGTTTTCAAAATTATCCATAAAGCATGTGATGAATAATTTGAGGGTGTATCTGTGACCAAATAAATTTCTTCAGCACTTGATAATATTCTGGTGTGAGCTTCATTCATGCCTTTAAAACCTGCCATTGAAATCCATCATTTAAGCTGTGCTGGTTGATTGAGTGTGGTCAGAATAAGTCATACAGAAGGTCTTCTGTTTTAAGAATTTTAATTCTTAAACTGCAGTTAATTCTTAGTTCCGGTTAAATTCCAGTTAAATTCAAATTATGATGGACTTATCTAATTAAATGTAAACGTATAAGGTCAGCTGAGTTTCTGACTGAAGACATTGATGAAATCATCTGAACATGGTCTATGCGATCTGTGGCATCATTATTACACAACTTAAAATGAGTAAGACGTGTCTGTACTGAGCATACATCAAACCATATGGATAGCTGCACTTTAAACTCATAAAATTAGGTAGACATAAAATCTTTCCATGGTTTTCAGGCAGATCCAAGAGAACGGATATAAAATTTTCTTTATTTTTTATGAACTGTTTACTAATTGAAAACTCAGAAAATTTTCTAGAAATTAGGTAATAAAAAGGTTTGAAATGGGCCAAGGATAGACAGTATGGACAATTTAATACATATTTACTGAAATACATAGCTATAATCTTCAAGTGAACTAAATCGTTAAAGTGAACTAAATGCTGCATACTAATGTCGTTCAAAGTAGTGATAACTTGGGGAACTTGGGGAAAATAAATTTTCTGCAATTCAAGATTCATATTTAGGGATTCTTTGAGGCTATATTTCAGAGATTCAGGACAAATACACCCCAAGCTGTGCTGCTTAACAACCCTTCTGCTAATTTTGAGAGACATTTGGACACCGCCCTTGAATAAAAAGTTTAAACTGTTGGTCAACCCTCACCTGGTCAGCCACTTGTAGTACGTGTACTACATGTACTCCACAGATCCCTTCCAACTATTCTATTCTGTTCTATTCTATTCTATTCTATTCTATTCTATTCTATTCTATTCCTACTCCATTCCATTCCATTCCATTCCATTCCATTCCATTCCATTCCATTCCATTCCATACTTTTCTAATCCATTCTAATATATTTTACTCTATTCTAATTTAGTTTGTGGGGAAAAAATGTCAGTTTTAACAGCTTTTAGGATCTCTATACATTGTTCTTTGACCTGGACCTAACCAAGGAGAGGACATCATTGTGAAGAAAAATCCTCATGGGCAGTATTTATCTTCCTTCTCTTTTTTCCCTTCCACTGGAAGAACTTTACTCTTTGGATTTTTGACATCATGTCAGCAAATTTTTGCTTGCTCATTCTTTCAAACATAGCCACAAGGCATATTGAGAATCAAAATTGCTTCAGTACTTGACAGTACAGGTTTTGTAAATCCCTTCTTATCCTTGAATTGTAGAAAGAAAGTCAGGATTTGCAAGTGAAAGTATTTGAGTTTTTCATTTGGGATTCATTGACTTAATTGGTGAAACTGTTTTGAGGTTTGTAAGCATATTGTGGGAATCAAAAATACTTTGTGAGATTTGCAAAATGCAGAGACCTTCCAACGTCAATAACACACTCCTCAAAGCATCTGAATATCAAAATAGTAGTTTAAAACAAATTTGGTTAGTTTTTAACAATGCCTGTTCAGCTTTTCAGAGATCACAGGCTCTGAGACATCTCAGTTACTGAGATTTAGGGCTTTGTGAGACAGGTGCTGCTGTGAGTTGTTATTTTTCTCCTGACAAGGTACCTGGTGCCAAAGAAACAGACAGGCAAGTGTCAGGTATCAGACAGCTGGAGAACAGGCAGGAAGAGAGCTCCTGGCGTGGTTGGGAGATGTAGGGTCAGACCCTGTGCAAAGACCACTACAACACTTTGTTCTCAAGGTCACATCCTGGAGAGATTAAAAGTGGAAATGGCATTTCTGTCACCTCTGCAAAGAAATCTGAAAAGGTCTCTGATGGCTGTCGGGTGTTTTTCTTACTTTGGCCCTTCTAATGGAAAAAAACCTCACATTAAACAAGTGCCTGGAGGAAAAGGACCCACAGTGGACTAGCACTGCCATTTGTTAACACCCTTATTCAGCTTATTCCTACAGGACTTGATCCAAATCTTGCTGGAATCAGTAGCAGATTTAGGATTCACCATCTTAAGAAAACAGAGACTAATCCACCCATATAGTGGATGTCTAAATATAGCTTTGGTATATATTTAGAATAGAATAGAAATAGAAATAGAATAAAATAGAATAGAATAGAATAGAATAGAATAGAATAGAATAGAATAGAATAGAATAGAATAGAATAGAATAGAATAGATTGAATATTTTATTTGGAGGGGATCTAAAAAAATCATCTAATCTGACTGCCTGACTAATTCAGGGCTGAGCAAGTTAAAGTGTGTTGTTAAGGGCATTGTCCAAATGCCTCAAACACAGACAGACTTAGAACATCAACTGCCTTTCTAGGAAGCAGTGTTTTACCACCCTCTCAGTAAAGAAATGCTTCTTGTCCAGTCTGAGCCTCCCCAGGGGCAGCTTTGAACCATTCCCATGCATCCTACCACTGGATAATGGGGAGAAGATCTCAGCACCTCCCTCTCCACTTCCTACCTCATGAAGCTGTAGAAAATAATGATGAATCCCTCAGCCTCTTCTTGAAGGCCTTCAGCAACATCTGTGATCCTGACATCAAGGGATCCTGCTGTTATTTATGCAGCATGTCAGGGTCACAGGCCTTGTCACCGCAGGTGCTTTACAAACACACAGGAACATAAACCCCCTATTCTAACAAGGGAATAAGATAGCAGCTGACCATAAATAACGATAGCAGGAATGTAAGAAAGAAGGATGACAGCAGCAAATATAGGAAGATTACACTGGTAGCTACCGAACAAGGTGATGCCCTACTGAAGGCAGTGACGTTCCTATTTACAAGCAAAAAAAATGAAATCGATGGTCCGTGGCTGGTTGAGAGCCAAACCATCATGTGCTGGCCAATTCCTCACAGACATCACAGCACACACCTCATCTAAATCTCACAAGGAGCAGGTAGGTGTGTAGTGCACTGCTTCCATGCTCAGTGCAAGAAAAATCCTTTGTTGAATATAAATGTGGTAAGTCTCAGGTAGCCAGAAGTAAAACATATATATGATTTTAAACCAGAATAGATTTTTTTAACAGTTAAAAAAAAAAAAAAAAAAAAANAAAAAAAAAAAAAAAAAGAAAAAATAAAAAAGAAAAAAGAAGTTAAATCCATGCTTAAAAGTTTCAGGGGTAAGAAATTTAGATTTATTTCTATAGAAAATGAAGGAATTAATCAGTGTACTTAAAGTTGTTTGTTGCCTTATGAAATAAGGCTATGTATTCTGTGAACTGGTATAAACAACCAAAAAACCAAATTAATTTCTGAATCTAATCTGAGTACAAGAGCCTCACAGCCACACCACGTTTCATGACCAGAGCTGTGGGCACTTCAACAGGCCAATTCTAGATTGAAGGGGGAGGATCTTCCCTCAAACCACAACATTTACTCTGTAGATCCAGTTACACATTTTGCCACTGAGTGGTGTAAACCCTCCAGCATTGAGACCTGAAATACAGGTCAGTGTACACGGCAGGCAAGGAAGACACAATTCAGTGTCACCTCTTTCCCATCCATTCATATTTCATCACTCAAAACAGATATATAAACCTGATTTCTCTGATCAGAGAAAAAAAAGAATAAAGAAGGGAAATATATAAAAAGTGTTAAATAAAAAAACCCCAGATGAAATCTGGGAGCTCTTTAAAAATAACTGTAGTATCTAAAATCTCGTAAATACACATCAAAAAGAGAAGACAACATTAGTTATAACCCTTCCAGGCTCAACAAAAGACTGGAAGCAGAACTTAGGAATTAAAAGGCAATATTTAGCAAATAGAAAAGGGAAGCAACAGCTATCAACCAGGAGAGGAAGTTATAGGTTGTAGAAAATTAAAGCAGTAAAAGAGCAAAATCTGACTGTCTGGAAGAAGGTAGGTTCTGAATAATAGCTACAATAAAATTCTGGTGCTTAGGGGGGTGGCAGAACTTTTAATGAGATATGTGTTTATTCAATATTTCTGTTTTGTATCTTGAAAGAAGCAGGAGGATGTATTTGAATTATATGAACATGATAAAGTATTTTCCAGTCCATTAGTAGCTGTGGAGGGTGTTAAACATCTTTCAGACATAAATAATTTTAAATCAGCAGGCCAGGATACTTGCTTGGATGGATTCTGTGTGAGTTGATGGAGGACATTTCTAGTTCATGCTCTGAATTTTGAATAGACAGTATGAATAGACAGGGATACAGGCAAAACAGCAGCAGGCTGGACAAATCCTAGCATTGAATGAGAAGAATTAGAGAAGGCAAGGTGGCTTAGGATACTATGGACACAATTAGCCTGATATCTGTCACACACATAATTCAAGAAAACGCTGATTCTGGTATAAATCCATAAATTACTAGCCTGACAAGGTGATTAATGTCAGTCAATACTACTTTTTTTTTCCCAGGAAAATCAATGCAATCAAACCAAAAACCCCCACATTTTTTGAAATGACAGGCTTGATAACTGGAAACATGCTAAGACTTCAGAGGAGTGTGGGATTAGTATTTCACTACCTTCTGGTTAAAAGTTGTCAAGAAGGCACTTTAGGTGGGTTGAGAACTCAATGACTGTCTATTCTCAGAAAGAGATTCAGTGGAAAATTGTCAGCCTGGGGAGGAAGAATAGACAAAAAAGATTTGCAAGGACTTGCCTAATGCCACTCAGTATTTTCAAAAGAAAATCAGAAGTAAAAAAAAAGAGGACGTGACATCAGGACTGAAAGCAAGGGAAATGGTGAGGAAGTCAAATCAGTTCGCAAGTGAAATTGCACGTCCTTGTGAAAAGCCTTTCTCCAGCCTTCATCTAAGTCCCCTTTAGGTGCTGAAGGGCTGCTATAAGGTCTCTCTGGAGCCTTCTCTTCTCCAGGCTGAGCAGCCTGAACTCTCTCAGCCTGTCTCCACAGCAGAGCTGCTTCACTCCTGTGATCAATTCAGTGGTTCTCTGGACTTGTTCCGACAGGTCAACACCTTTCTTGTACTGGGTGTCCCAGAGCTGGGTGCAGGAGTCTGGGTGGGGTCTCACAAGAGCAGATCACAGGGGGAGAATCACATCCCTCGAACTGCTGGTCACATCTCCTTTGATGCAGCCCAGGAGGCAGTTGGCATATTGAGCTTTGTAACCACAAACACCCCCAAGTCCCTCTCCCCAGGGCTGCTCTCAATCCATTCTCTGCCCAGCCTGTGGCTGTGCTTGGGATTGCCCTGACCCAGGAGCAGGATGTTGCACTTGACGTTGAACTTCATGAAGTTCACCAGGCCCACTTCTCAAGCCTGTCCAGGTCCCTCTGGATGACATCCCTTCTCTCCAGTGTGTCAACCATATCACACAGCTCAGTGTCGTCAGCAAACTCGCTGAGGCTGCACTCAATCCACTTCCATGTTGCTGACAAAGATGTTAAACAATGCCAGTGCCAATACCAACCCCTGAGGAGCACATCTTGTCACTGGTCTGCACTTGGACATCAAGGTGTTGATCACAACTCTGAGTGCAACCACCCAGCCAATTCCTCATCCACCAAGAGGTCCATCTGTCAAACCCATCTCTCCAGTTTAGAAACAAGGGTGCCATGTGGGACAGTGTTAAATACTTTGTGCAAGCCCAGGTAGGTGGCATCAGTTGCTTTTTCTTCATCCTCCAAAACTGTAACCCCATCATAGAAAGCCACCAAATTTGTCAGGCACAATTTTCTCTTAGTGAAGCCCTGTTGGCTGTCACCAATCACCTGCTCCTTTTCCATGTGCCTTAGAACAGTTTCCAGGATGATCTGCTCCATGATCTTGCTAGACACTGAGATGAGACTGAGCAGTCTGTAGGTCCCCAGGTCTTCCCTTTCATCCCTTTTAAAAATTGTGCTTCCCCTTTTCCAGTCAATGGGATCTTCACAGGACAGCCATGACTTTCAAACAGGATGGACCATGGTTCGACCACTTTANCACCAAATTTGTCAGGCACAATTTTCTCTTAGTGAAGCCCTGTTGGCTGTCACCAATCACCTGCTCCTTTTCCATGTGCCTTAGAACAGTTTCCAGGATGATCTGCTCCATGATCTTGCTAGACACTGAGATGAGACTGAGCAGTCTGTAGGTCCCCAGGTCTTCCCTTTCATCCCTTTTAAAAATTGTGCTTCCCCTTTTCCAGTCAATGGGATCTTCACAGGACAGCCATGACTTTCAAACAGGATGGACCATGGTTCGACCACTTTATCCACCAGTTCCCTCAGGACCTGCAGTTGCATCTCATCTGGTCCCAAGGACTTGTGCACCTTCTGGTTCCTTAGACTTTCTCATATCTGATCTTCTGCCACGGACANGGATGATCTGCTCCATGATCTTGCTAGACACTGAGATGAGACTGAGCAGTCTGTAGGTCCCCAGGTCTTCCCTTTCATCCCTTTTAAAAATTGTGCTTCCCCTTTTCCAGTCAATGGGATCTTCACAGGACAGCCATGACTTTCAAACAGGATGGACCATGGTTCGACCACTTTATCCACCAGTTCCCTCAGGACCTGCAGTTGCATCTCATCTGGTCCCAAGGACTTGTGCACCTTCTGGTTCCTTAGACTTTCTCATATCTGATCTTCTGCCACGGACAGTTCTTTCTTCTCCCAGTCCCTGCCTTTGTTTGCTGTGATGTGAGCAGGGTCACTGGGGCACGTGTCAGGAAAAAAACCTTTTTTCTTGAGTACCTCAGCCTTCTCTGTATCCCAGTTGGAGTTCAATTCTTTCCACTTGGCCAGTGGAATGCCTCTCCCTCAAGGAAGGGCCTTCCTAAGCACCCTCCCACACAAATACTAAAACCCCTAAGTTTAGTCTCAACCCGATGAAACTGAATAAAAATTAGCCTGTTTTTTTCCTCAAGAGTGAGGATGTTTAATTCCTGGAAAATAGTGACAAGGGTAATACTCTATCTCCTGATCAAGAGCAGATGTCTTGTTGGAACATAGACTCTAAAACAACAAAATCACAGTCAGGTGGTAAGGCATACTGGTAAGGTAACAAGGACATAAAATGAAAGATATTATTTTCTTTAAATTTTAAATCCCTAATATATGGTATAGTAGTGAACCTATCAGGAGAGGTTTATAATCCAGACAGCACTAACACAATTCATAGGCTAGTCATGGTCTTGGTGGCCACAAAGGCAAAACTCTCATTGATTTTAATGGAATAAGCAATTTGCCAAGTCTGGTAAAATGTCAGGCTAGATGCTGATCTGTGAGAACAACTCTGAAGTGATTTCTTCATATTTTCATTCCAGCCAATAATTTTTGTCTCCTTTGAAGTCCAGCTCAGCTGCTGTCAGTCATCACCAGAGCTACCATTATCTCACAGATCTGCCAAGCCCCCGAAACAACTAGTAGAATCTGCTTAGTTTTGCAAGACAAAAGATTATGCAGCAAAACCAGAGAGATTAATTAGTAGCATATAAACAACACCGTTTATTTTTTTGCATATCTGATTCCTGAAATCTCCTCTTTTATGTATTTTCAGACAGTCACAATTACGCCACAGCACAGATTTCTGTGTCAGAGCCAGGAAGAGATTTCTAATCTGTGAGGAAGCAAAGCAAGCAGGCAACCATGAACTGATAATGAATGAAAGAGAGAATGCAAATTCAGACTGTAAGCAGTTAATACAATAATTAGGCGATTTATTCAGCGTAGGGGTAACATTTGCGCGAGCTACTTAGCACGTGGTGATAGCAAGTGCAAATATGGTTGTCTGAGAGAACTTCTACTGTGCTATCTCCAGTGATCAACCCAAAGCAAAAGACAGTCAGCAAAGAATATCCGTGGAACAGATCTTTTCGTATTTGTATTCTCTTTCCAATTAGCCACGGGCTAGTACACTGACACAGATTGTTAATATCAGTATCAAAGTTCAGGCATCACCTAGTGCAGCTCACAAATGGGTGGCCAATTTGATGAGCACAAAGATCTTGCCTCTCTACAAGATCACCCGCCAAGATCATGTTAGCAGGAGATACGTTTGAAAAGTACAAAAAACGCATTTGCAAAAATGTTCTAATGTATCGTGCTACAGCTAGTGGATCAAAAATATAATCAAATATCTCTTCAAAAATGCAACAGCACTGTCAGTAATCAGCAGGAGTAGAGCAAAAAGCGTAGAATATTAGAATAACTTGCTATTATTGTCCTTGTATGTACTTTTTTTTTTTTAAAGGCATACCTGGCAGCTGAATATTTTTCCTCTGTCTGCAATAACCAGTCAAGCAGCTCAGAAAATGCAATGACAACTTGATAAGAAAAATGCTATGTTCAGAGATATAAATAGTTCAAGCACACACTGCTATTTCCATAGATTCAGAGAGGTTAGGAATACATCTTACATAACAGAAAAAAAACCGGTTGAAAATTATTGAGCATTCTGCAATATACATCTTAACCACAGTTTTTTAAAATGAGGAGAAAGAAGAAAGGGTTTTTGTGGGTTGGTTTTTTTTCTATAGGATGCATACTCAGAAGCACTGCAAATTGTACATCCTCGAGTGTGAATCAGAAGCACAAATAAAAGCTTAAGACTTGACAGATGCAAAAGTGCTATAAATTGCTGTTAACATTGAATTTGATTGTGGCTTTGTCCCAGTCTCAAACAAGGACAAAATGCATCAAAATCACAAAAGGATTTCCCCTGGCTCACTCTTCACTGTGTTTTAAATGCAGTCTCCAGGCTAGGCTTGGGACAGAACTGGCTGTTTATCTGGATCCTTGTTTCACAGATTCTTGTTTGGATTTGGTCTTGTCTTGAACCTACCAGGATGCTGAGAGCGTTGCACAAAGCAGGATGAGGGGGGACTCCATGGACAAAACTATATTCATGGGATGTCTTGCTGATGGCATGCACTGACTCAAGTGGTGAAGTTACCTTTAGGGGATAAACAGAGCAAGAGAAAGGGAGGATGGAATAGTGAAAACTCTCCCCAGTGGCCAGCCAGGAAGAAAAAAAATCTTCCAGTTGATGGTTTCTGCCTGTGATCTTACTAACACTCACTTGAACAAGCTTTGATTATATTTTGCACACCGATTAACTACTAAACTTTGTGCATATGTGCACATTTTTGGATAATAATTATTGGCTATTGGAATGGTTTTTATTCCTCTCCTCTAAGTCTTCCTCTCCTCTATTGTTATACACTTAAAAAAAAAAAAAGAAAGGCAGAAAAAGGGGGAGAGAGTTATTCTCACATCTGTGACAATTTCTTACAGGAAAAATTTGACTAAATCAATATATCTCAGGATTTACAAATGTGAGATCATGAGAACAACACATGAGAATAGCACACAAAAACAAGAGCATGAGATATGCAGGTGTAAAACAGCCACAGCAACTCCAGGGTGCACAGGTGAAGGTGACAGAGCAGGAGAATAGGGTCCCAAGTGAAATGGAAAGTCTCCAGAATGAGAAAGGCTAAGGCACTCTGCAAGGTGAAGGATACTCCGTTAAAAATTTAAAGTGTATATCTGTCTTCATTGATACATCACACTTCATGATGAATAATAAACTTCTCTTAGTGTATGTTCTTAATCTCACCCGGCATCTGGAGGTTTGTGGTAAGGAGCAATGTTAGGCTACAGGAGACCCTGCTTCAAGAGAGCTCCTAGAAGGATGAGGGGAAGATCAGATGGAAACAACAGGAAAGTGTTCAGTTCTTGTCTCATCAAAAGTACTCTTCGTCAACAAATAAAATCTAACAGTATTGTATTATATGTTATTAGCAGGCTCTTAGGAGATATTATGGTTTTCTCATTCCATTTTTAGAAAGATTAAAGAAAAATACATCTTGGAAGGAAACTTTGGGTTCTTTTTATGAAACCCAACAAGCATAAAACTTTTCAAATGATGTTTTTCACTTGTCTAATCATGGACAGTCATGCCATTGCTCAACCTATTTTAAAACTTGACCCTGATGAGGCAATGAAAACCAGGGTGGTAAAAATACAATTCCAAACTGAGACTGACCTACTTCTTTTAGGCACAGACATGAGGACTGAAAACTTTAAAAGAGCTCAGCTCATGTGTCAGACATTGTCCTTATTTTTAAATCTGCTACAAAGAATATCTGAGGATAGAACAGAAGCCTGCCAAGAGGAAGCAAACCAACTACCAAAAGTAAGAAAATATTTTCCAAAAATATTGTAAGTCCATTAAAGGAAATCGACATATGCAATGTATCTTATGAAGAGGAAACATGTCTTAGCACCTTGACTATTTTATGCTATTTTATACTATTAAAAATAAAGATTTAAACAGAGCAACTTTCCAGTTTTACTAATGGAAAAATTATTTGCAGGATTCTGTACAAATATTGAAAAATCACAGTTTTCCCATAGTAAGCCTTTTGTCAGATGGCCAATGGCATGCTGAAAAAACGTATTCAAGGTCAAGGGCACAGGGATATATCCCATTTACCAAAAATGAACCATGTGTTACTCTTGAGAAAATTCATGGCTGTGGTCTAAACTCCTTCCCATGGATGTAATTAGCAACAGAGTCAGACCACTGAGTGTACTTGGAAAATCTACCTATAGATACAACAATAACACTGCAAAAGGTTTTCCTGAAGTACGAAGAATGAGAATTTTTTGGCTTTCAGCTGAAGGTCGTGTTATGTTGTAGGGAGTGGAAGTGCACATCTCACTGTGTGTCTCTTCCCCGCTGAGGGTTTCTCTGAATGACCTACAGAGCACTTTGGCAAAAATAGCAATGTAGATTCAGAGACCAAAAGCACCATTTTCCCTTCTTGCAATTAATTGTTTGTACCTAACTTTTATGGAAAAAATACTGCATCCCGGTTTTTAGGTGAACACTACAGATTTTCCACATGGTCCAACAGAGGCTGAAGAAAGTCTTTGCTGTGCAGAACCCAGAACAGGTTTGAATTCCTGTAACAAGGCCATAACCTTGGATGTCAGATGTGTTTCTTCACAGATTCTGGAAAGGTTCAGCCCAGAAGTGTCTACTGTCATTGCCAATTGCTCACTGATACCAGGTTAAGGAAACAAAGCTGCAGTGGTGACTGTGCTGAAGAAGCAGAGACAATGTGGAAGACACAAGGTGCTCAGCTGAGAAGATGAAGCAAGACTATGGGTAATATTTCACAACTTAATGCTGTGGATAGTTGTGCACAAGCTGCTTGTGATTGTGAAAATGTGAAAAAGGAGATTCATATAATAATAATTCCAGCTTGAAAGGGAAGAAGGAGAAATAGGAAGAAATATTTTCTTATTAATAATCATCGCAGTGTATAACAAAACAGTCCTTCCCTGTTTTTTATCTGTGACAAAATAAAAGGCCTGAATGATGAGTTTAAACCATCTATTTCCGTCTGGAAGTTTTAGCTGTTTTTTTCAGTAGAGAAACATCAAATTAACATCTCTTCTTCACATTGTTCTGCATCCGACATTTACCATCCTTTCCCAGAAGCAAGCTGCCCTAGCATGTGGTAGAGCAGAACAGAATATATCTGCAGTTATTTTCTTCCCTTTCCTAGTCGAATTCTGAACTTTTTCTAAGCCTGAAAAACCTTGTGGGTTTTTTGATATATCCTTAATATAATAGAGAATTTGAGAAGGAAGATGAGGAAGAGAGGGGAGATCGAAACCAAGTTAGAAAGTATAATAGTTTTAAAGTCACCACAGGATATGAAGATGAAAAATTAGCCATCTTGAAGTATCATAACCTTTGGTGCTCCCTGAAATTTTACAACTTTTTTTCTCTTAAACATATAATTTGTTTTTTCTCCTCTTTATCATCACTTAAGTGAATGAATAGAGAAAATTAATCCCAACTGAAGCAAACGGGAAAAACCTAATTTGACTTTGTTGGAGTCAGGATGTCACCTAAAGAGCCGGGTCTTGAGTAAACCAAAAGTTTATGCTGCTTTCCTCCAGAAGTTGAATAGGCTGCAGACTGCACTGCCATGGTCTGCAGACACCACAGAATGAATTACAGCAACATTTTCCAAAAGGACAGACACAACTGAAAAACATCTCCAAATATAAGCTGGAATTAATGGCGTTCACAACAGAATTTAACATGGCAGGAACACCACAGGAAACAGTGTGAATATTAACAAATGAGCTTTGAACACACAGCCCACTCATGCACTGAAAGGGCCTGGAGTGACTGGTGAAAGATTTCTAAGACGGGTGAGAGAGGGCATGTGAAGGCATTTGAATGACAGGAGGAGTAAGTTCTAAAAAGGAAATTATTCCTGTGACCAAGGAGACAACAGGAAGAAGCATTTCCGTTTTTTTATGGGTGGGAATTAGAGAATTTCCATCCAGTCCATGGAAATTGCTCCATTACTGGTAAGTTGAAAGTTGCATGTGCACTGCCAAACTGTATCTTGGCCTGAGGATGTGCTTTTCTCCATGATAGTTTCAGATACAGAACTTTTCATGGCAGCTATGTGATTGTTTAATCATATTAAGATCTTAATTAATACTTTTTTCCTCCACACTTTTGTAAAAATGAGCCAAATAATTCCAAAGAAGAAATAGATACATCAGATCTTTATTACCTTGGTAATTGAGACAGGGTCCTTTGGGAGAATAAAGCAAACATTGAATAAAATTGAGAGAAAAAAATGCTTTGTCCAAACCTAACCAGAAACTTTTTCATAGCTATTTCTTGTTCCTTTTTAGGATATGCAAACCACTGGGAAAGTGCTATACCTTGACTTAAAAATACAAAATACTTTTTCAGTTGTTTGTCAGGAAAACCTGTGCTCACTAAAAGCAAACAATCATTTGGCAGACAGTTTGGCTGTCGGGATCAGCATTGTGCTGGCAAGTGGGTAAACAAGGTCCTGTCAAAATCTAATCCTCCCTCCTGCCTGATTTTGTGATCTCCCAGGGGTAGAAGACAAGACTTGCACTTTTTGACAATGACACATGATGGTGGCTCCAGGCACATGCAGTTCAGCTGCCTGAGCTCATCACATGAACACTTTTTAAACTGGTTTGTTGAGGATCTGCATCAGCCCATTGGTAGTGCAAGATCAAGACTCTTCTATTCTTATACTCAGCCATGCTCCTATTTATTCTTAAGAATAAGGGCTGCTTTTGAAAGCAGAAGAGACACAGCCTGAGTTTTTAAGTCTTGTTAACTTTCAAAGCCAGATAAACCTCTTCCTGTCTTTATAGTCCATAATGAAAGTTTCTAGCAATCCCTGTCTCCTTTGGGTTGGGTTGGGAGGACACCGAATCTCACTGGGAAGTTTCCCTGATGAATGGAAAACTCCAATACTGCTTAGATCAGAACAAAGGTTTGGAAGTGTTTTCTGTCCAGTGGCTTTGGTCCTGGGGTACTTGTTTTATTCTCTTAAATCCAGGATTTCACAGCAGAAAACATCCCCTTGCGTAATTTGCAGCCCTGCTTTTTTAAAGGGGTTGCATGTGGGGTTTGTTTTTCCCTGAAAAAGTTTTGTGATTGGAGTTCTGCATTCTGTGAAGCAAAGAGATAATATATGGATCGATTTTTTTAGCACATAGAATTATCTCTCTTTCTACAATATATTAAGTCTGAAGTATCTTATCCCCCATCCCATTCCTATTCCTTTTTTTCCCCACTGTTTCAATTCATCTGCTATTTCAAAAGCACTCCGTGTTGTATTTGTTACATTTAATATCTGCAAGAAGCACTTACAGAAAGGCATTTGCTACTATTAGAAGGATAAAAAAAAGCACCCCATCCCATTTCTATTAAGAGGTTTAAAGCAACCTATTTAACTTTTCTGTCTTCAATTTTTTTTTCCATATTCAGTTTGCCTGACATAACCTTTTCATTAGTGTATTAGCTACAGCAGCTCAGCCTGCAGAGGCACACGAGATTCACGTACACCCAGTGTCTGAGGTCTTTTATCCCCTCCAGGATGGAAATTCACTATGGTAATTTCAGCCTAATCAATTGAAATACAAGATTGAAGCTACTGCTAATTGACAGCAAAATTGAAATTTGGCAAATGTCATAATGTCAGTTTACTCATTCAAAAGTTTCTCATTGACTGGGGAGGGAGGTTGTTGGGGGAGGGTGCCAGAACGAGGGGTTGCTCAGGAGGAGTGGTGAGGTGTGCCTGAGGAATCACAGAATAGAGGCAATGCATTCACTTGGGTCGAGCTGGTTCACACCCTGGCGTGAAGTATGTTGGTTATTTAGTTCTCAGGAAAAAAACACATTTGTGGTTAAAAGAGTTGCCTGGAAACATAAAGAAAGTCATTGACGGTTGGGAGAACAGAATATAACTTCACTCCCACCCATTCCTTTCCTGTTCCATTTGTATCTTTCATAAGAAAGTGAAAAGTTTGGTCCTATGGTAGGAAAGCCGTGACTACTCTCTTCAAAGAAAAGGGCTGAGGATCAGAACATTACTTGTTGAAAGAGGTTTTGCAACTTCTTGCATTTGTTAATGACTATTTCAACATCTAATAAATCTACCTTCATCATCAATCATCAAAGAACCCTAGACTTCTCAGATTCTGATGCTCTTGATCAATCAAAATTTTACTGAGTCCTCTGGTTTGTTTATGGGTGAGAATCAACTAACAAGCAGATATTTAAGACCAGCTAAACCCCAGCGAAACACTCAGAGTATGTTAGGTGGAATATTAACTCTAGCAGTGGCTTTTTAGTGTGGTCAGAGGCAACTTTCACCTAAACTTTGCTGTCTAAGACCAGTTTGTGTAATGAACACTTATGTAATGAAAAGACATTTATGCAATGAAATACACTGAGATTACCTGGAATCACTCCACTCTACCACCCAAGTTTTTGTATCTCTGGATTAAATTAATAGTTGATCTCCTCACAGAAATTTTATGATGCAAATCTTACAGGGAGAAGGTTGTAACCTCTAGGGATATAGGTCATAAACTTTTCTTATAGTTTATCCATCTAACATGTTCATAGAAGATGGAATAACTTCTGAGCACATGTTATTCTTCAGGTCTTTTAAGTTCAAAGGATCATCCTTGTTTCCCGAATGTATCAGTAGATGTAGTAAGAGGGAGCACTTCTTCCTACCAACTTGGTTTTGTAAATATCCTTAGACAACATTGGATATTAGTGCAATCCTCCAAATAAATAAATACAGCATAAGACAGAATAAATACAGAATTTTAGGCTATTTGACATTGTTTTATATTTACCCAGGCAGATTTTTACTGTCTGAAGTTTTACTGTTACCGTTTCTCAATTCAGTGTCATAAATTTATTCCCCCTATTGATTAGTTCACATGGCATGAGCAATGCTGCAGGCATGGCATCCACAGCCTACTGTACACCTGCATTACTCATTCTCCAGGATGAGCAATTAAAAGGCTCAAATACCCCTGCTTACATTTCTGAAAAAAATTCCTGGCTAAGGTTTTTATTGGAATCACGGAATCACAGAATTGTTTAGGTGGGAAGAGACCTCTTAATGCATCATGTCCAAGTGGCAGCCCAGCACTGCCAAGCCTACCACTAAACTGTGTGCCCAAGTGCCACATTTGCATGTCTTTTAAATCCCTCTCGGATGGTGACTCCACCACCCTGAGCAGCTGTGCCAGGGCTGGACAACCCTTGTGGCGAAGAGATTTTTCCAAATATCCATTCTAAAACCCGTCTGGGGCAGCCTGAGGCTGTTTCCTCTTGTCCTGTCACTTGTAATTTGGGAGAAGAGACCAATTCCCCCCAGCTGCACCTCCTCTCATGGAGTTGTAAAGAGCAAGAGAGCCCTACCCCGAGCCTCCTTTTCTCTAGGCTGAGCCCCCCAGCTCCCTCAGCTACTCCTTGTCAGATTTGTGCTCCAGACCCTTCACCAGCTTTTTTGCGCCTTGTTGGTAATTAATTTTGCTAAAGAGAAGACTTCTGGCTCCAGAATAGTGCCACTAAATATACTTTACTTACAGTTTTCTAAATATGGACTGGATTTTAAACAGAATGAGAGAAGTTTATGGGGCATAAACAGCCTTGTGGATTTTCTTAGCTCAGACTTCACCCTGTCTAGGTATTCCAGCTGGTAAATAAGGAATATACACATAATGGGATTGAAACCAGACATATTGCATGTTCAGACCCAAATACAGACCCTCACATAACTGTAGACCTCTGATGCAGCTAAAAGTGTGATGGCCAAACTTTTCTTAGCAGTCGGTGAAACACAACCAGGATATTTATTTGGGTCTTGGACCTGAGTGTAACCAAACAATTTCACATTTTTTAAACAATTTCATATCTTTCTTTATTTTTTTAAACTTCAAACAGGACATGTGTCTCTTAATATGCATAATTCTTGTCAAATCTGTCAAGAGAATACACAAAAATGAAGGTCTGCAATAGGGGCAATGCAGCAACTGATTGAAATGGGGTCGGCAATGCAGCTCCCAGGCAGGAAGCTGTGTGATGAATTTAATTTTAAGTATAAATACGATTTCCATCATGGTAGAGCTCTGATTTGCATAGAAAGCAAAGCAGGGGATTCAATTTGTTTACACAAACAATTTAATTACTCTGTAAGAAAGAAAATAGCCATAAAAATTGAAAGGGCTGAGCCATCCAGTAGAGAGTCAGATATAGCTATAGAGGATATAGATATAGAGATAGATAGATAGATAGATAGATAGATAGATAGATAGATAGATATAGTAAAGATATAGAGATGAAACACCTCTGATCCATGTCCTTCACAGGAAAGAAAGGTGGGGTGTGATGGGAGGCTGCAATAGAGTGGAGGGAACAGAACCAGAACCAAGCCATGGAAGCTGAAGCTTCACATTTTGTGGCAGTGGATGTGAGCAGAGCAAAATGGATGTGGGATCCTCACAGCTTCCAGTGCAGCCTTAACGCCTCAGAGAGAGAGCTCTGTCCACATGGGAGCAGTGTGAGATCTGCTGGTAGAACTTGCTGGCTTGCAATTCAGAGGAAGAGAGAGCAGATGATCTAATGGTTTCTTCTCCTAAAACCAGAGAATCTGTCACTGAATGCCTCGTACTCTCAAGCATCACAGGCAGCAGGAGCAGAAGATCATAAATTTTACAGGAGTAGAACACATCCTTGTACCAGCTCATCCTCATGCATACAGGAAGGAGTAGGAACAGGATCTGTGATTTTTGTCCACTTAGAACACAAAATTGAGACATAAAATTGAAAAAAGTTTGGGGTTTTTTTTCTGGTAGATTCTTATGTAAAAAAAAGGAATGCATTTCATGGCTGATGGCGAGCAACATCACACTCTGGATGTCAGTTTGTGGACACCCCTTGAAGCACACATTAGCAGGATGCTCTACTTTGTAGTTCATTGATGAAAGGCCCTTTCTGTGCACTTCCTATGATAGTTCATGTGCCAGGTTGAGTCTTTTTCCACCACCCACCCCAGTGTATAAAATCATGATAAAGACAGAAATTAATCTCCAGGCAAAACTACTCCTAAATTGCAGATAAACACTTTTTATTGATTTAAAAGTAGATTTGTGGACCTGTATTTGCCCAGACTACATTTCCTCTGCTAAAACATATTCTGTTTGTTCCCTGGTAATGCGTCCTCACAATAGCCCTTTGATGATTCTTGTACTGCTGCTTAGTCATATTAGTATTGAATTCTGATCCCTGGCTATTTTAGCAGATAAAGAGAAATACACAGACTGAAGATATTTGTCAAGCAATGGCTTAAAGAGGGTTTTTATTAGCTGGAATTTTAAAAGTATCCCTTTTGTACAGTATTTTGGGTGTTAACTAGCAACTCTGGGACCAAGAGCAGCTGTTGGCTGATTAGCTACTCTGCATCAAGCACGTCTTGGTTCATGTTTTTTTCCTATGAACTGCTTAATAGTCCTATAGATAGGTGTGTGTGTAATTACTATAATTAATATGAGATAACTAATTAGCAGTGGTGTAGGAAGTACACAATCAAATTAATGTTCCTATGGTAATTTGGAAGAGAATGAAGATGTTCAGAGCAGGAAGATCATCATATTTTTCACCCCCAGTAGCGTTCTCCTACCATTTGGGCAGCTTGCAAGATACTTTTCCCTGGACTGACCTGGCATTTGGGCTGGGTGTTCATCAGAACAAATACGAAGTTTCTAATTCAGGGTAGAAATCTGCTCAGGTATGCAAAATAGATTTTTTTTTTTTTTTTTTAATGTGCAGGTTTTGCTTTTGAAAGTTTTTTAATTGGTTTAGCCTGGCTTTTAGTACTCACTTCAAAATGATGCTAAAGCATCTCCTGCTCTCTGCCTGCTTGGGAGTCATGGTAGGTGTATTTTCTCACCCTAATACAACCCCTGAATTTGAACCTTGTGTCCAAACTACAGGATGAAGATAAGATTAAAAAACCTTCTTTAAAAAAAAAAAAATTAAAAAAAATATATACCAGGAGAATGCATGCCCAATATTTTCCCATTAAGCATTTTTTCTTCCATCATGCTCTGCTGTTGTCCTCAGGGACAGAAGCAGAGCAGCAACTAGGAGATATAATTTTGTAAGTCTACCCAATAACACAGAAGTGAAGGCCAGGGCAATGAAAAATAGTTCCCATAATCCTAAAAGGTTAGCTCAGGCACAGTGAGATTAGTGTTAAATTGACCTTAAGTAAAACATTTCTGCCTGGCTGGTAAACTAAGACATTTTATTTTGATCTTATTTTGATCTTATCGTTGTTTTGAAGCATTCCCATAATCTTTTCCAAATCACAGTGAATTGGGGTAAGATTACTAAAGTTCCTTCAGGGGAAGTAAAACAATCTAGGTTTCCAAGGAAAATCTTCACGAACATGAAATAGCTTTCACTTGGGGTTTTTTTGTGGTTTGTTGGGGTTTTTTTCTTCAGAAAGACAGGATAAAAACACATCATGTTCCTCAGTTTATTCCATTTCAGTGAACAACAATAATTTACATCCTTCTTTCACAGCAATGATTTTATACAAGTTTGGGAACAGACTTTGGGAAGTTTATGACAACCTTATACCTTCCCATTTGCTCAATAACAAAGGGAAGACACATCATCATTTCTGAACGAGAACAGCAGATACAACATTGATGGTTTGGTAGCAGAGCAGTCAGCTCTGTCTTGCTCTGGTTTGGCTTTGAGACATGAGTGACACCAAGTCTTTCAGGTTCAGTCTCTGTTTTCCACCATCCTCATCAACACTATGTGCTTAGAGAACGTCGCTGGGACCTGCATGTCACCTACAGCCACATCACACCTGGCAGGCAGTGTCCAGGATATCCAGCCAAGTATCTAAGAGATGATCTTTGATGCATTTATCAAAATTTAAAGAAAACCTTAATGGCTCCTCTGAAGCTCATAAAACTATTTTGATTTTTTTCCCCTATAAATTCTAAGGACATGACTGAAATATCAAAACCCAGGTCCATCCTACATGTAAATATCTTTTCACAATTGACATTTTTCCCTGCAAATCATTACTGGTTTGTTTGACTACAGAATTTTGCATAGCAAAATCTATTTCCCTTATTCTCACATATTTGAAACTTCTAAATGATTATTTCTGTTAATAAATGTATGCTGCATGAAGACTGGGATTAAGAGCAAAAATAATATTTCTGTAACACAGGATTCAAACTGATATAAGATGGAGAATTTGCTGACCTTCAGCATCCAGCCAGCTCAGAGGGAAAATAGGAGAGGGAGGTGAAATATTTCCCAAAACCAAAGTTGAGGACGTAGGACAAAAATTGTTCAGCATAATAATAATTACAGCCTCATGTTTCATTCCAGATCATGTAGTAAAAAAAGGTACTTCAAGGGAACAAAACCAGAAAAGAGAAAATATAAAAATAGAGAAAAGATAAAATAGCTAACTAACAATAAACTGTCCCATCATGAGATCACTGAAAAATATTCTGTTTATTTCGATGCTGATCCGGGGTCAGATTCCACAAAAACACGGGAAGGGAAGTCCACAGCAGTCAATTGCCTTCTTTTTTTATTTTTGAGAAGTTCTCTATCACCATCTACTGGAAGGAAAGTCTCATTGCCCTGGAAAGATGCAAGCAAAACAAATATATTGGCTATTTTGAAGACGTAACGAGCTTCTGAACACTCCACTCTCTGAACTGAAGCAGATCTGCTCATCATGACTTTTCTTTAAAGTGGTGCTACTATTCTATTACCACCAGAAAGGTTAAAAAAAATCATTATTTTTCATGATTTCTTATTCTCAATATTATGATGTATAATATTGTCTACACAGCATATAAAATATAATATAAAGTTTATTCTAGTTGTAATATCAAACTATAAAATAAGTATTAAGTTATTAATACCACTTCCTGTAATGTAACCAAAATTAATTCCATACTCCAGTATACAGAACTTAATATTCAGAGAAAAATTTTTGTTTGCTCTAATTCACACTTGGTTAATTATTCATCTTCCTGAATGGATGATGCTCCCCAAAAGTACTACCCAGAGTGGGTGAGTATTTTGCAAAACCCAAGCTGAGAGAAATTCTAAGAATTTTTCCCTAACTGGGAAGAAAGGCAGGATAAAGTTATTTTTGTGGAATAAGATTTGCTTCAAGATATGACTGAAAATGCTTCAAAGACAATAAAAGTAATTTGTGCTCTGTGACCCTTAGGAATAGAAGAAGAAACAAGGAAGGTCTAACTGACATATCAGGAGAAAGTTCTGGATGAGAAGTTAACCACAATAGGTTGTTGACAATTGCTATGAAATCTCCTTCACAGGGGGCTTTCAGATCACGTCAAACGATTCTCTGTGAAGAGCTGGAGAGCTGCTGTTGATGCTGCTTTGAAGCAGGCAATATCTCAGATTATTTCCAGTCCTCCTTATGGGATATTACCCATATTGAAATGTGTCATGTCTAAAGGAACTGGTCATATCAAAGTCTCAAGGCACCACTCGTCTCGTAAACTGACTTCCCAAATTAAAATACAACCATTAAATTCAATATTGATGCCTGTCAAAGTCAGTATTGTCGTGGGAATCCCGCAACAATCTGCACCCCAGGAGTAGATGGAAATCACAGGTGTTATTTAGAGACAGGAAGTTTACTTGAAAAGATTGTTTAATGTAAGACAAGGAATGGAAACTAAAATTTAAGTTACTCCAGCTCTAGATGCCACAAAGTCAACCACATCTATCTGGAGGGAAGAAGAGTTTCTCCCTCCCTAATTCAGGAGAAAAAATCTAGAACCCTGAGCTCTAAATTCCAGAACACACAAGCTGTTGGATGGGGAAGTGTATAAGGTGTAGGATATGTGCAACTACACGATGGCAATAGAAAGGGCTGGTTACTTTTTCTCTAGAAAAAGAAGTTAAATCTGTACACCAAAAGTTGTTTCAGAACCACAACAGATCTTTTCCCCATAGTCAACAATTTTCATGGCTGAAGTTATGTGAAAAATCTGATAAAAATTGATAGTTTCAGGTGTCTCCAAACATTTTTCAATAAGAAACAGCAATAGTAAAATCAAACAAACAAACAAAACCCTCCAAAACCAAAATCCAAACCACACACAGAGACACAACTCCTCTTGCATTTAGGGACTCTTCCATGTTTCAAAGTTTATTTTTAATTCCTTGCTTAAAGAGCACTTCAGTGTGAAAGTATTTTAGTTATTGACTGAAGTTTATTACACTAACAACATTCAGCTATGAAAAAAGCATTGCTGGAGTAGTTTAAAACTGTGCATAAATTATGCATAATCAACTGGCAGACAAAAGGTCCATTAAAGAGTATTACAACAGTAGTACATCAACATCTTTTATTCAACATTAAAATAAACTGCTGTTTTCTTTACATGGAATCCATTTCTTTTAGAGATGGGGTGGCCAATGTATTTAAGAAAGAGTTCTTTGAAAAAAACTTTCTTCTTAAAATTTTGCAGAAGCAGAGATGCTAACTCCTATGTGTGACTTCTTTGAAATCTTCTCCCTCAAAGTGTCATAGAAATCCCAACAGATGATAAACAAAAATCTCTGTTCCTCACACTAACTGTTATTGTGTCTTTCAGGAACATTAGCACTGTCTAAATTTAAACACCTAATTGAAATGCTGCCCTGGTTTTGGCTGGGATGTGTGGGAATTAACAGCAGGTCAGAAAGCCTGCCTGAGTCTGAGTCTGATGTTGGTCTCAGCACAGTTCATTTCTACCTGTGAGAAATCTAGTCGAGAGAAGCAAGAAATTCAAAACAATAGAGAGAATAAACAGCAATAAAGCTGCAGCTGGCATTTTGTTTGGATTCTTGGGATGTCTGTGTTTTAGATAACTAATAATAGTATGGTATAGTTAAAATAGCCAATGAATCTACTGTAGTAGTTGAGCAACCAATGGACAACTAACACGGATGATAAACATACAAAAGTGTGTATATATAACACTGGCTCTTGGAATAAACGCTTTTTGCCTGCACTTTATGTTAGAATTAGTGTGTGTCGTGCGTCTGCCTCAACTGCCACAGGGATGGAGTTAATTTTGTTCCTAGTAGCTGTTTTTAGATTTAATATGAGAATAATGTTTGTAACAGACTGATGTTTTAGTTGCTGCTAAGTAGTGCTTATCCTGAATCAAGGACTTTGCCTGGATGTAGCTGTTCAGGACCACGTGTGGAGGGTGTCTGAGAGTGTGCTGCCTCCAGCTCCTGCTCCAGGAGGGTTCCTGCATGCCAAGAGCCTCTGGCATCTGCCAAGCTGCAGTTCTGAACTCCAGAGGTTGTTCAATATGTTTTCATTTCAATGGCTTGGGGTCTTGGTCTCCACACACCGGTGTTTCTACAAGAGTGTACCCATAGTGGGGTAAACTGAGTCATTCCCTAGGCTCCTTTGATGGTATTGATCAAATCTCCATCATCTATAGTGGACGTTGGACTCCCAGGAAATCTCCACACACAGACTCTAAAAGCAGCTCTCTAAAGAACTCAATTCAGATGCCTGAACAAGGGCCAGGTGAAATATCCCAGGGTGTTTTGCCTGGTCTTCTGCTGGTGAATTGGTGAGCACTGGTCTCTCAAAGGTCAGTTATCACTGTGGTCATGTTTCTGTGGCTCTCACTGACTGTGGCTTCTCAGTCGGCACTTAGGCACAAGTCTGTAATTTTGCCTTAAATTCAACTTAGTTGACTGCAAAGTTAGTTCATGTACATCAACAGCCTATGTCCCTGTTGGACTCAACTCTAAAGGTCAAATCTGAGCAGTTGCAATGGGCAATATATCCTGAAAATCCTGAACACCTTAAATAATCTCCTAAAACATATATTGTTGTGATATTTATGTCACTCTTTTGATTAGAGCAGAAAGCGTCCCTGGAACACATTTCTTTGCAGGCTTAGACAATAGGTATTTCTCCAATCTCTCATGCAGTACCCTGAATTCTGCAAAAAAACTCACTTTCACTCCTGCAAAGGATGTATTTAACTTTTTCCTGATGACTTAAAGGGTACATGATCCTCCTCCTTCTTTTCTTCCACATGCATACAGGCATTTGTTGGGATCCCACTTCAAAAATATTATATTTATTACGTACTTGGGTGTCCTGGGATTTTCTAGTTGGCATCTACGTGAAAACTGATGTCTAACAGGTTTGTGTTCTGCATGCAAACCCAAATGTACATGCTGGCATCCCTAGGTTATTTCAAATGGTGGTAGAATCTGTGCTCAGGCGACTGAGTCAAACTCACACCTATATTTTGTGTTGTGTTTACCAATATCTTTAAGAGTGAGAATTTAAATGCTACAGAACCTTTCTGAATTGCTTCTGTGAAGACAGAGAGATGAAAATAAGGGAAAGATCCCGGACACAAAATGTGCCGTGATTATGGGAAGAGGAGAGGTGAAGAAAAAAACCTGAAATTTATTTTTTTTCCACAATTTCATCCACAAAGCCATATGCTTCCCATATGAGAAAAAAACATGTTAATTTAGTCACTTTGGGAAAGCGAATGATAACAGCAGCTTCCTTTACCTATATGCTTGTTCCCAAGGGGAAAAACAAAATAATGTAGATTAAACTAGACAAGAAGTTGGGCACTTGCAAATATTTCCTGTTTGGGCTTCCTGAACAGGCAGTTAAGATTGTGTATTTTATGTAAGGCATGGTTTGTGATGGCTGCTAGGCATTATCATATTAAATATTTCTGTTTGATCTATTGTTCTAAACAACCCGTACTGTTTCCTTTGCAGAAGGTGCTGATTTATAACAGTACAAACCACCTTGGTGACTAACAAAGATTTATACAAACAAGTTTTAGGCGTCTAATATTGTGGGAATATAAATCACGCCGAGGATTGGTGTGTTGTCTGTGCACAAAAGCAACAGGGGATTTTCTGACTTCGGGGGATTTCTGCTTTATGACGTCACTTTTCCCTTTTTCTTTGAATTAGCAGAGGCCATATAACAGCTCTGTTGACTCGCAAGCTGCTCCCTGCAATGGGTTATTATCTGTTGCTCATCTCTCTTCTGATTTTCCTTGGCTGGCTGGCCCAACAAGGTGAATGGACTGGTTGAAAAATAATACTCGTACAAAGCTTTTCTTTAACACAGAAATTCTCTCTTTGATGTGAACTAAACCCATGCAGAAATGCTTTGGTGGTCTGGGAACACGGATGATGGATACCTGGGCTCATCAGCAAATACTCTTGTTTGCATGTGAATGCAGATGCTTCCCATAATATTCTCCAATTATTTCTTCACATGAGCAACAGTGCAAAGAGGAATGAAAACCACAAAGCACCTGTGTGAAATCTGAATGCAAATTTACCAGAAATGTTTTTTTAGTATTTACCCAATTCTACCCTGAGTGAACAAACACCAACAAAATCATGTTGGAGGGTTGTTGGTTGGGGGTTTATATTTTTTCCATGAGAGTAAATATCAATTTAAAGGAAGAAGTAATTCCATTTTTTAGAGTTTTGGTGTTGCTTTTGGTTTTGGCTTGTTTGTTTGTTTATTTTCGTGCATGAAATCATGTCCTATGGCTCAGAGTAATGGAGCCTGGGAGAATTTTCTGGGAAGATATCCCTTTATGATCCACCATCCTGGATACACTCATGACACAAGGTGTGGTACTGTGTGGGTGTTATAAACAACCCAGTCCAACCCCTGTGTGTAAGGAGTGGCTGCTCTCTACCTTTGGCCACAGCTGGAGACAGGATGGTTGGCTGTGAGGATCTCTGGTCTGACACATTATTGCTGTCATTTTGCTCAGGCATTTATTTTTCTTCAATATTTAGCAAATGAAAAATAAAAATCTGCCTTGCATCCAAACTCCTTCGTTATTAGCTGACGTAGGATGCAGTCCCTCAGACTCTCAATGTGTAAACCTGAGCAACAACAGACTCAGATCTTTTATATCAGACTGAGTTGTCCTAGTTGCCAAATTTCTGACCTCTGAAAGCACGTCTATATTGATAGTTTAAGTTTAGTTTGATGTGGTAGTTTAAGTTCTTCATTCAACTAACAGCATAAACAGTGATTTTCCCTGAAGACACTTCAATCTCTCTGTGAAAGTTGCACATTGCTGGAGGACACAGGCCCTGAACTAACCAAGGAACTGTATCCTCCCAGAACAAGATATACCTGGTATCAAGACATGATTTGGGTTGGAAGGGACCTTCAAGATCATCCAGTATCAAATCGGTCATGGCTGAATCAAGACCTAAATGACAAGCACAAAGCAGACACCCAAAATTAGATTCATTTCACCAAATGTAGACAGGTCCAATGTAAATATTTACATGGAAACTAAATACCTAGGCTATTTTCCAGACAAATTAATTAAATCAGTATTTTAGCCCACATCAGGAAACAGATACCAAAAAAATTGGGAGAACTGAACTCAGTTAAACTTTGTAGAAACCAGTTTCTTTCCAGAAGCTTTGTAAAGAAAAGTCTCCTTCTCACAAAGGTGCCTTTTGAAGCACCTCACCATGAAACACCAAGAAACATTTTCAAATTTTCTCATATTCTTCCCTAATATTGGGAAATCAATTTTTTATTAATTCCAGGTTGCATGTCAAGAGTTTGGAGACTATGAGCCCCATGGCAAACCTTCCCAGGATGCTGGTTTAAATGACCCTTGGTTTTCCACCTATTGCAAAATTCTCTGGAGACCTGGTTCATTACATTTCTGTTGGGTTTTGCTGGCAGCTTGAGGAGCCCTCAATAAAATAAAAATTCCCATAATAGGAGTTTATTTCTCAGGAATTATCTGAAATTCAATGGATTATGGACTACTGTCCTTATCTGGAGAGCAGGTACTTGGTGGACTTGGTGAATCCAAAAATTAGGTCCATTTTGCCATCATTTTTGTGTCCTTCGGTGAAACTCTACATTTGCAAAAAAAGTAAATTCTGGTCGTTAACCACAGAGCAAAACAGAAAAAAGGGAAAAATCTCAGGCCTGTATCTTCAAGCAGTTCGTACTTTTTCCACTACACTTGACAGCACATGGTTTGCTCAGATGGACTTATCCTCTGCATCACCAGAACATTCCTTAAATAGGCTTCTCCAGGCACCACGGTTTTTTCATCATGGTGCATTTACAAGAAGGTAGGAGGTATTAAAGCCAGCTTGGAGGAGATTTAAAAATAGAGAAATTTTAGCAGCCAGGGGATGATTGTGGCCAGCAGATGCCGCTGCTGCTCCACGTCATCAGCGAATTGCTGCGTTTGTTAGACCAAATAATTTATGACTGAAATACAAGGTGTAGAGATAAGTATTGGATTTTTAGTGGTGCTTTTTAATACCTAATGCATTTTTTGCATCCTACGTATTCAGTAAAGTGGCTCCTTCAGTTTTATAGCTCTTCTCTTTTGCTCAATACTATGCTTTTTTTTGTATACTTTCAGAGGGGAAAGTACATGTTAGATCTTCATGTTAGGCAGGAAACTAAAGAAAAGGCAATAAAAAAGAAGAAATTCTGGAATTAGTCCCTCTGAGAATCACATACGCTGACTATATGCTGTGTTCATAAAGTAAACAGAAATGAAGTCACAAGCTGCAGTAAAAACTGTTGAAAGCAACTACAGAGAAATAAATATTAGCAGCACAGGATTTCCTCTGTCGGTGCATGTACATACATACATGTGCATGTGTATAGTTCTATAGGTATATTTTTATTTGTATAGTCACACTCCACCTTTAGCCTATGGTGTCCCTGACAATGGCACAGGGTTGGAACAGGATGATTTTTAATGTTCCTTCCAACCCAAACCACTCTGTGATTCTATGATTCTATGATTCTATGATATGACATACTTATTGGTAACTTAGTGTAAAGATGGAATTATCTGCTTTCTGGATTCTGAAGATCAGCTGAATTCCTGACTAAAGCAGTCTGTCCTACTCTCTTTTCCCACAAGATGTCAGTGTTTCCTACCATTTATGCCACGATAAGTTTCCTGGCAATGATTATCCACGGTATCTTAAGAGGAATTCAGTTAATTAAAAATGAAACGTTGTCAAACATGCAACTCAAAGCATTCCATAATTAAAGAGTTTGCTTTAATTGGGGAAATGGAGCTATTGACTCTGCTTTTATAGAGAAAACTTGAAAGATTAACACTGTAAACCCCAAATTTTATCCTCTTACTTTCTCTGATCGGACAAAAGATACAAGAGAAATAGGGTACTACAAACAGTGAAAAATGAAAGTGCTGCATGGAAAGTTTCTGAGACTCCTACCCAAGAGCAAGCATTAAGACACATAGTATTTTACAATATTATATATGTATGTATAAATGTTTGTTTAAACACTGCTTACCCTGTTAGCTATGACAGCAAGCATTTCTTTAAATACGGTAGATAAATAGTGGTCATTTTCCTTGTGCCCACAGGATGTCAGAGTTCACTTTAGAATGTGGTCATGAAAAATTTAGAGTGAAAAATTCAGTCTTTGTCATCAGGGTTTGAAATATTTATAAATGCATGTTTTGACCAAAACCAGTGAAAACGAGCAGGGTGTCTGGTGGTCAATGTAATAAACACATCAACATCCAGATTTGCAATCCAAGCAGGCACATTGACTTCCTTTTTCTACATGGAAGAGCATATTTTTCCTTAATTCAGTTTCCCTTTCCTTCAGTGAGTTTTCACCACTGGAAAGACTGACTTCAGCAGAGTTCATGGCTCTCTGTCAGCTGGGTCCTCAAGTGTCCAAGGTGCAGCACTGGGTTACTTTCGTTGTCTGGATAGATCCACAGAGTTTTTTAACACCAAAATATTGCAGATCAAACAATACTGTAACCATCTGCCTTTTAGCCTGGAGTAAGTGACTGCACAATCAATAGCCCTGCCTTTCTGGGTCTAATCACAGCCATTCTTTTGTAATGATAAAATCGAAAATGCAGTTTTTGAAGACAAAGGTTTATTGATTTCTTATTGGCTCTCATTATTTAATATCATATCTGGATTTGTCAGACTGAGAAGCACATTGTACATTTGCTACCCAGCTAACTTTGAGGGATCTGCGATCCATCACATGTGTGCAAGCCAATATCTCTTGGAATAATCCTTCCCTCCTTACACCAGCAGACACGGCCGCAGACATTGCTGCAGGCAGTGAAAGCTTTGTTTTCCTTGAGGCTACAGAATCCAAATTGTGATGAGAACATGGCAGGTACTTGTAGCAATTAATCCACTGGAGGACACGAGCTCTGTTTTGTTTGCAAGTTATCTGTACTCAAGGCTTGTTTGGAGGGTCTGTTTGTTCTTTCAGATGGTTTGAACCTTTCATTTCAATACAGGGATTATTTGGCAGCCTTTGACTACCATTGAACAGCTGGCAATTGTTAATTTGCTATGCAGGTAGCAAGTTCACCAGCTTGAGATTTTATCATTTATTTGATGGTATTTAGTGCATTTCTTCAAGCCTCTGCTCCTGATGAGGGTCCCAGACTCAGGTGAAAACTCTGAATGTCAGCTGAAAAATAAAAAAAAAAGCCCTCTTCTCTGGTTTTCAGGAAATGTGGGGCTTTGCCAATGTTTTTTTCCTAAACCAACTCCTAAATGTCAACAGAGATGGTCCCTCAGGGAGCTATCTCAGCCATTCTACCTGTGTTGCAGGGCTACAGTGCTACGTATTAGTGCATGCTGAACCATCATTTTCCCTGGTAAATCTAAAGGAATTTCTATTTACCTCATTTCCTAGTGATAACTCCAGGTAAAATCATTCCCAAAATAAATACAAATGTGGGATTTCTTGTTCTTTAAAAAAACAAAACAAAAAAAAAAAAAAAAAAAAAACAAAACAAAAAAACAAACCCAACAAGGACAAAAAAAAAAAAGCCTTGAGAGAAGTGATTAAGTATTTTTAGAATGTTGTGCTGAAGGACCAAGGCTTTCTTAGGTATTAAAGGTATCAAAGGTATTAAACCTCTCTTGGTTTTTGTTATTTGTTCATTTTATTGAGTGAGCCAAGAGCCCTAACTTTCCTCTGAGCAATTCCATGAAATGAATAACAGCCTGGAGAAGCACCTAGATAAACACTGATGAGCTACATATAAACATGGGACTCTCTCTCTCTCCTTTAAAATGTCTTTCAATGCATTGTTTACCAGTGTGCTTATAGTCCACACCACCCTCTGATTTACAGTCTGCAGTGTTTGCTTCCTTGCAGCTTCTCTGGAAGGTTCATCAAAGCTGAAAGATGAAGAAAGGAATTTTGAAATATGGTTGTAAATACATGAGACCCAATACCTGAAAATGCAGAGCAGAATTTCACCATCCACAACAGACACAGTTTACAACAGGGTACTCAGATGTCCTGGCACTCCACAGCAGAGACTGCAGATGACTTTGATTTAAATGACTGCTGCCAAATTCAATAATCTTTTCTCGAACAAAACCGCAGCTGATTTTAACTGTGTTACACTTGGAAAAAAAAATCAGAACATGGTTCATAATTCTTTGCCTTACATTTCTCATTCACCTCCTAGTTCCTTTTAGGAATCTATTTTACAGCTGACTCATGGGGGACCTGACAAATGAATGATATCTCCTGTCTCAAAAATCCTAATCTCAGTGGAACTATAGCAGTTTTCACTACCTGGATATGTGGCATAAAGTACTTAAAGAGAGAAAAAAGATGATCCAACCATTAATTTGGGGCAGTTATCCTAAAGCTGTAACTTCTGTGCCTGTTTCCACTGTGACTCTTTGGGACTCAGTCTCTATAAGTAAAATTTTCAGAAGAAAAAAAATGTAGGAATAAACATCCCAAAATTTCTGAGAAGATCAGATATAATGATAATTTATACTTTCTCCCTCCATTACTATTGGCAATGAAGCCCAGAGCTGTGGTCTTCTAGTTTTCATCTGGCACATCTCTCATATTTCTGTTTTATAATTTAAAACAGACATTTATGTTTACAATTACTTAAATAGGTGTCAGGCAAGGCATCATTAAATTCAAGGAATAGAATCTGTAAACTTAAGCAGTTGAACTTATTCTTGTTGAGACCACTGACTTTTTGTTATTAATGAAACAGGACATCAGAATCAAGTAGCCCCTGCCTCTTCCATCTTGCTCTTTCAAAGCTGGAGATAAAATGGAAGTAAATTCCCTTCACAAGCACGCTCCTTTTCTCTTTGCTCACCTCTCAGTAATATTGAACATTCTCTAAAGAATGAGTAAACAACTAATTTGGGTTGAGTAAAGTAGGAGCCTTAGAGGTGATCAAAGTCACAGTTTGGGGTTTTTTTAATTCACCATTTCTTTGTGACAACACATTATGTCAGCCCTGCTAGCTCATTTGTCTGCTGCAGTTCTACTTTATCAGCCTGAAGTAAAAAGAATTGATAAGTCTGGTTAGATAAAGTAAATGGAAACTCAGGACTCATTCCAATTTGCTGTACTTCAATATATTTCACGAACCTGAGAGTGCTGTGTGTAACACTAGTTGGTATTTGTATATAAATATTGCACATTAGAAGATCTCTTAAAATAATATTTATGTTTGTTTCTCCACTTCCTGCCTCCCCTAGTTGTGTGCTTATTGGGATTCTGATTGGAAGACAAATGTCAGGCTTTCTCACTACATTCTTTTTCAGTCCAGGATGCTGCTCCCAACAAGAATTCATCTTCATTGGGAGCTTGCTAGGCTGATAAAGGGGAAGGAGATATTTTTCCAGGAGCACAGGATACTAATGCAGCTGGAGCTTATAACTGCAATAAGTTATTCTATGCTGTGCAAGATGAGTTCCTAAAGATATTTGATCATTGCCACCAGCCAAATCTGTCTTTGTTGTAATTTTGTTGGCTAGACTAGAAATGCACAGAAGATGCCTTCTAAACCAGATCTTATTTATTAAGCGGTTTGCAGGATGTACTAGAGTGAAGATCCAGAATCAAAAACAAAGTTAATTAAATCTACTTTGCTTCTAGGCGATATAAATCCATATTTTCCCACTTTCTGTATATGCAAATTTGTAGGCAAAAAAGTACTTTGAAATGAAATGTCAGGAAATTTAGTTTTTAATGTTGATATCAGAAAAGTTAGATTTTTTTAAAGGAAAGAATTAATTTACAAAATATGACAGCATATACTGTGCAAATTCAGAGTATTTATTTTTCCTTTTTTTTTTTTTTTTTTCAGCCAAAACCACTCACAAAATTTTATCTGGGTTTACAAATAGTTGCTTGTACTCCAGAAGGAAATCTTGATCTCTTACCAGTTTGCCTTTGGTAGAGGAAGAGCTTGAATTCAGAAACTCTTATCCACTGGGCAAGTGAAAGATCCTTTGGCAAGAGAAAAGCCCCCATTTTAGCACCTAACAATGCATAGGCTGCTCTTTCTTGAATTGGTATTTTGCCTAAATGAGAGCATTTACTAGAAAGTCTGAAATTGTAACCATGAATCGCTTGTATTTGACCATGTTAAAGGCAGCATGGAGGCACAGGAATCCAAAATATTGGCCATTAATATTAAGCCCATAGAACTGTGCTGCCAAGCCACAGTGATGTGCAGCTCTGCGAGGGGGAAAGCCCTGGAGGAAGGGTCAGGTGCAGGGGGGGCAACACGTGGCAACAAGAGTGNTTTCAGGTGAAATCTCAGAAGCTTAGCTGAAATTCCAGGACCACTAGAAGAGCAGAGGTATTAGCACAGGTTTGATCCCTTTGCATCTCTCAGAGGCTTTTTTTTATCTCTGAGTTTTTGAAGTCATGAGAATGATGAATATTTTTTCAAAAAGCCAAACAAAAAATTTTAAAAAAAGAAAAAAAGAAAAAGATAAATCATTCTGTTGAGTGAAATTCTAGTTAATTTCAGAACAAAAGCAATGCAAGTACTGAGATATGCATTTTGGTGCTTTTAGGGGCATTTTTGGGGGTGGGAATTTGGACAAAACAAATCAATGCAATTTAAAAAAAAGAATTAATGTAAAAGTTTCAGTGGTGTGAAATGAGTTTCATTATATGNGGTCTTAAAGGTCCCTTCCAACCCAAACCAGTCTGTGATTCTATGAAATATCTTTGGAAGTGACTCTGTTACAATTCACAAACATGTCCTGAGGCAAACTGGAAGAATTATTTGTGTCTGCAGTATATCCACCCTGAGACAAATTCTGCTTCCCAGTAACACCTGAGGAACCTTTTTGCACTCACTGGAACTATAAACACAGACCCAAGAAGATGCCTGGAAAGCAGAATAATTTCAAACAGAAAGTGCCAGGTTGTTGTTTTATACCAGAGTGTCTCGAGTGAAAATGAGAACAGTGGCTGCCTTGCTCTGTGAGGAGTCTGACCTCATCCATGGTCTCGGAATACATCCTGGGACATGCTCTGGAAGGCAGAGAGGTAGAGAACACATCTATGATTCTGCCACAAATATGA
>VZRR01006263.1:555641-580983 GCA_013398015.1 Oreocharis arfaki | reverse complement strand
TAAAAAAAGAAAAAAAGAAAAAGATAAATCATTCTGTTGAGTGAAATTCTAGTTAATTTCAGAACAAAAGCAATGCAAGTACTGAGATATGCATTTTGGTGCTTTTAGGGGCATTTTTGGGGGTGGGAATTTGGACAAAACAAATCAATGCAATTTAAAAAAAAGAATTAATGTAAAAGTTTCAGTGGTGTGAAATGAGTTTCATTATATGTTTAAAAAATAATAATAATAAAAAAAATTAGCCAGTCCTGCAAACATCCCTGTTTAACAGACAGGAAAACTGAAATACATAAGGTGTGCAAGGTAATGTATCAGGGTGATTTTTCAATTCCACTAGAGAGCCCAAATAACAGGACTTTGATTGAGATATCAATCCTCATATAAAGTCTAAATTGTCTACCAAAAAGACATCAAATTTCTTCAGTTTGTATAATATTAACCCAGTTTGATTTTACAGAATCACAGGAAAAAATTACTTGCAAGACCTTTATATACTTTTCAATTTTATTTTCTTTTAGTCACAAAGCACTAGAAATTTATTTCAACTCCTTGGGGACACACACCAAAAAATCCTCAATCTTCTTAAAGAGAGACAAAGGGAAATCGGAACTTAAAACCAGATTACAGACTTCTGAGTCAATGGGAGAGGGGTCAGTAGGCAACTGGGCAAGAGGGCTTCTACAGGAGTCTGTTTAAGAACTTTCTGTAATATTTTCATCTCTTTCTCACCATCCTGGTTTTGTCCTAGGCCATGTTTCACTTACATTTGTACAAAAGGAACACAGAACAGAAAGATAGTCCAGCCCTCTTCACACAGGTTTCGCAACAGGGGAATCTTCAAACTTATTCAGCCGTTCCACTAATTACCTGAGTTGATCATCTGCTCAATCTGATTCAGTCTCCACAGCAGTGAGTGATGAATACACAATAAAAGCTTGCTAATAATTATGCTTTTCTTTTTCTCATGGTCAGTATGAACTAACCTAAACACAGCCTTGGAAAATACAGATCAACATTTCTCTATGTAATAGATGAGAAAATTTCACCAGCAAACTCTTTTTACTTGAGATTATCCATGAGGAAACTAAAAACTTTGGGAATGCTTCCAGTATTGATACAGGGGCTTGTGCCAAAATTATTGACCAGCCATTGTAATTCCCGTCAGTGTTTTCCAACCAGTGAAATTCTGCAAGGATTTTGCAGCTTTTTCCTATTTTCACTAACAGCCTTTAAGAACACTCTTAATTTCTTTCCCTTTTTTTTTTTTTTTTTTTTAAGCTGTCAAACAAGAGAAGAAAGGTAGAACGAGCAATCTGGTACTTCACTTATCCAGCCATTTATCCCCAGCAGAACAAATCCCTGACACACCTTCTCAAGGTGGGAGCAGGTATGCTGTGAGCACAGGCTCGTGAGGGTCTTGGTGGCACGTCAACAGAAGTGGACAGATACTGCAAAATCAAGTGTTTTCATCTCTATCTGAGATTTTATATAACAAAATGGCTGATAAAATAGAATAGAGATGAAAATGCATCTTACCTCTCCTTTTATTTTTATACAAAGAGAGCCATGCTTAGAAAATAAAGTAGAAAGCTCACTCAGAAGGGGCAGGTTATTGCTCTTTTTTTAGGTGGTCAGAATGCATGAAGTGGATAATGGAAGTTACCTGCAACATTCCCAGTTTCAGCAATCAGTCTCTTGAAGAGATAAATGGTTTGAGGGACAGTATGGATTTCAATAGTTTTGCAGAGTGTAGCTGTTGAATTTTCAATCTTTTTTTTCTCTCATTAAGGTTCCTTACGTGGAACCTCATATGGAGCTTCTCCTACATGCTGCCAGCTTCCATAAACCCATGAGCCTTTCAATACGCTTGAAATTTTTACCTGTAGAATTTGGCTGACGCTATTAAGGCTAGAAGCTTTTGAAAGAAACACGTGAGGACGGATGGAAAAAGAGACAGGTGTTTGATCAAATAGCTCACTTCTTTAGGAACACAAGAGAAATAACCAGGGATTAATTCTTTTTATCTGAAGGTCTCTACACGAAGGTTATTCCTTCAGAGTGAAGAAGTATTTGTTACGTGAGAAGATCCTAAAGTTCTTCTGATGCCAACAAAGGCTGGTACTGCTCCATTTCACTGGCAGCTGGGAGAGGATTTCTACACCTCCTTGGAGACGCATCCTAGCTCCTTTCTGCACAGGAAAAGAACTTCCTTCTATCTCACCCACGGGCAGAAGGAGCTGTGCTTCTCTGTGTCTCCTCGATCATGGAGCCAAGCCTTCATGTCCCTGACCCAGCATGCTCTGTGCATCTTCCTTCACTGTTTTTTGCCCGTGCATTGCCCGAGCGATAGATTAATCACAAAATCACGGAATCATAGAATGAACTAGGCTGAAAAAGACCTTTAAGATCATCAAGTCCAGCCTATGACCTAACACCACCTCATCAACTAAAGCATGGCACTGAGTGCCACATCCAGTCTTTCTTTAGACACCTCCAGGGATGGTGACTCCACCACCTCCCTGGGCAGATGATTCCAGTGCCCAACCACTCTTTCAGTGAAGAATTTTTAATGTTGCTACTTAAGGAAAACAGAAAATTTCCCACTGCCTAGGAAGCAATTAGCGTGAAATTCAGTCAGGGATACTAAAATATTTTGAGGCATATGTGCTATCAGACCTGAATATTGTCCTTAACATTTTCTTTGCATGGTCCCTCCAAGTCTCACTGACAAAACAGTGAGTCCTGGCTCCTGACAGAAGACCAGCAATTTTGGGGCCACCCAGCCTGACTCCTGTCTAGCTCTCCGATGAATTTTCCTGATAACCACCACGCTCTGTGGATGTGTAATGGCCTTGGTGTTCTAGGAGCAGCTTAAGGTTTGTTGAAAGGTCATACATTGGAAAATTGCCCTCTCCACTCATTGCTTTGGAAAACAAAATCAGATGAGAAGATCTAACAGAATCAGATCTCACCAAATTAAACTGGCACAATCTGTTAATCTTCCTTTGGGTTCTTCCAGCCTCCTGGTAAACAATAGCCAATGCTACACTTCTAGGCTAATAAGGTACCTTTATTAAGTCAGGAATGCATGAGAACATAAAATTGGCATTTTGGTAATTTATTATCATCTTGGGAAACAGGAGGGAGAATCACCAACCTCAAAACAATTCACCAGCTTCAGGAAAAAAAACCAACCCCCTGTCTTGGAACACACATGTTTTTGAGATGCCTGCAGATATGAGAGGGGACTCAGCCAGAAAGGGCTGTGTAGGTCTGATTCAGAGCAAGAGGGAGGCAGTGGCAAATGTATCAGGCAGAGCATCCAAGCAAGCACACTGTTCTCATCTTTGGCTCGCCTTTCAGGCCTTGGTGTTGCAGCTTCAATTCTGCACCACAAGCTCATCACCACCAGTGAGATTGGAACCAGTTCCACAGGTCTGTGTGCCCTCTCTCCCACATGTACAAGAGGGAGTTCAATGCCATGATCACAGTGGTCAGTTGTGCTGTATTTGTTGTTTTTCTGAGGAAAGAAGGAAGAAAAGCAGATAAAGTTTGGTCTGAAAACCTGAAACTTTGTGCTTGAACTGACACTGGGTACTCAGCAAATATCTGTTTCATTTTTTTAAAAAATATAATTAATTTGGTACCTGAGCTAAAATAAAGAAAACCTATCATGATTCAACCTAAGAATGATAAATGCATCTATATTATAAATTATATATGTTATATATTATTCATATAGTCTATGTATTATATATATATTCTATTTATTATATTTAGTTTGATGATACCATTAAATGCAAATGAAAAAAATCTCTTTTCAGCTCTCATGATGTTCTTTAAAATATCACAAATTGAGCTCCATTTCCAAAAGAAAATATTGCTTTTATGTGCTTGAAGGTTGAAATTATTCATTTGGGGAAAAAAAAAGTTATATATTTCCTTCATGCATGTTTCCTAATTTTGGAGATTGAAAGTGACTGTTGGNATATATATATATATATTCTGTAAGAAGAAAATGCTTTGTTGACTTAAGGCTGATGACTGTTTATAGGTAGTATCCTAAATCTAAATTAATTATCTTTCCTTATATTTGCAACATTTGAATATTTGCCTTAATCTGAAATCCCCTAAGTGATCTCAGTAATGATCCCACAATGGCAAAGGGATGTTTGCAGTGATCCATAATTGTTTGGGTTTTTTTTACTTTTGGTCTTTTACTTCTCTGAACAACGTGCTGGATTTCCCAGGAACTGAGAGGCACTCCAGAGAAGCAGAATAATCTTGCCAGTATAGATCCAGCTATAAAGGTATACATTATTTCTTAGTTCTATAAACTGTGAGTAGGTTGGGTTTTTTCCAAGCTCGTATATACCTATTTCTATGCTTTACTGCTCTGGTGGCAAATTTTAATTTATTTTTATTTCCAATCTTTTATTATGTTTGCACTCAACTGAGTTAGAGACCAGAATGGGTGATTGTTATACAGTAGTTTACTTTTAAAAGAAATAGGGCTTCTCAAGCAGCTAATACAGGAAGATGTATCACCAGCTTGAATAATTGTGACAACCATAGACGGTATCAGTGCCTGTTTGTTTGCACAATACCCTACTGCATTAAGAAAGCCATCCCAGCTGTCTTGGGCTCTGGAGTCACCCATTTCATCACTTGACACTGCAGCAGATGTTATGGATTGATAACAGACTTCACTTCATTCACTCCACATCTAAGATTACCTCTAGAAAAAAAAATCAAATACATTATAACACTCCTAGCCATTTGTAAAAAAAAAAAAAAAAAAAAAAGAAAAAAAAATCTCAGCAATTTATTCTCTCTCCTACAGCAATAAATGGCTCCTTGTGGGGTTTGAAAATATATTTAACTTTTAATTTTGTGGATTTTTTTCTTTGCTTAACACATTCACAGTGGTGGGTATGCATCTTACTACCTCCTGAAAGAAAGAGAAAGATGGAGATAGATTTAATGATTTAAATATTTTAAGACTCAGACAGGTTTTAGGATTATGAGTTCCAGTCCCGTTATATCAGATGCCTTATGTTTTTAGTGATAGTATGTTAATGCAGCTCATTTATTGTGTTGGTGGCAGAAATACCAGACAAAACAAGCACTGCAGTTTTGGGTCTAGTAGATGAATAGCGATATTTGGATGTGCTCTTCCTTCCTTCTGGTGGTGCTGGGCGTTTTCTTGTTTTTTCTGTTTTTTTGAGATGCAGTAGGTGAATGTGTAATTAAATACTGTAGTGTCACACAGATAAATGACCAGAAAATGCGTCTTTTTGGCAGGGCAGGGCATGCCCACTCACCTTTTAAAAGCACAGATAATGGAAGAATTGAATAAAATACACAGGTGGAATGAAAAGCGTGGTGGTATCCTGACATAATCTGCAACCTGAACGATGAAGGTGACAGCAGTCATGAGACTCTCTCCATCTTTGAAGGGCCTGGGGCAGTGGGTGTCTTCTGTGGGACTGAGGTGTGCACCCAATACTGTGTCCTGCGAAAGTCCAGGGGGTGCAAATGAAAGCACCAAGGTTCGTTTTCACTTTGCTGTCTGGGCAATTACGTGACTCACCTGGAATGGGAGCAGAGCCGTCCCGTCCCATGCTCCTCGTGCAGCTGCCCAGCAGGCTGGATCACACCCTGCAGAAGATCCCAGCTCTGTCTCTCAGCACCTGCAGGGCAAGCAGGGTCTAGCTTGGCTCAGCTAGTGATGTAGCTGGTGTTATGTGGGAGAGAGGAAAGGTCAGGCAGGGGCTTTCAGTGAATTCTAAGGTAATGTGGTGGGTTTGACCTTGACTGACAATCTTGTCATCTTTGTCCTTCGGGTCACCAAGCTGCATTGCCAATAGGACAGGGAGAGAAAAAAAAAAAAGACAATGAAAACCTTATGGTCCAAGATAAGAAGAGTGAGAACACTCAGAAATTACTGTCACAGAAAAAACAGATTTGACTTAGGGACATTAATTTAGTTTATTGCCAATGAAACAGAGTAGGTTAATGAGAAATGAGAACAAAGCTAAAAATACCTTCCCCTCATCCCTCTGTTCTTCCCAGGCTCGACCTCACTCCCAACTCTTCTACCCCTGAGCAGCACAGGGGAATGGGAAAGGGGGTTGTGTTCAGTTCATAATGCTTCACCTGTGCTGCCCAGGCCTCCTCACACTCCTCACCTGCTCCAGAGTGGGTTTCCTCCCGTGAAATACTGTCCTTCACGAGTTTCTCCATTGTGGGTATTCCCTGTGGGCTGCAGTTCTTCATTAAGTTCTCCAGCATGGGTTGGTTTCACAGGCCCTTTCCTATTTCAGCATGGGTCCTCCACAACAAAAGTCCTGCTGGGAAACCTGCTCCTGTGTGGGCTCTTCTCCAGAGGTTGCAGTTCCTACCAGGAATCTGCTGAAATTTGACCTGCAGCTTCCATCAGGGAACATCCACCTGCTCTGCTATGGGCTTCTCCATGGGCTGCAGGTGGGTCTCTGCTCCCCATGGACTCCCATGTGCTATAGGGGCACAGCTGCCTCACCATGAGCTTCACCAGGCCCTCCAGGGGAACCTCTGCTCTGACCTCTGGAGCAGCTCCTGCCCCTCTGTCCTCACTGACATGGGTGTCTTCAGGGCTGTGGCTCCCACATTTTTTCTTTCTTATCTCCCCCATAAATATGTTACCACAGAGGTGTTACCATGGCTGCTAAAGGCTTAGCTTTGGACAGCTCAGGGTCTGTCCTGGAAATGGCTGGAACTGACTTTGTCCAACATCCAGTGTCATCTCACAGGTGCCACTCCTGCAGCCTCCTCTGGTACTGAAGCCTTGCCACATAAACCCCATGCAGGGAAACGCTTTCAGAGTTTGCACTGGTATTTGGTGTTACTTGGAAGCTGAATTCCCCTGGATGCTGATAGAAAGTCCTGATAGAAAAAAAACTGTTTTAAAATTGCTTTGAAATATCCAAATGTTGGGTGTACAAAGGGTATTGGCTTATCTAGGTGAACTGATAAAAGTTACTGATTTTACTTCTGTGGGGGCTGATCTTGTTGAGAAGCAGTTTCTGACTCCTCATCCTTTACAGCTTAGCAAACCAAATCAGATGTTTTGAAGACAACAAGGAAGACTAAACTAAGTCCCTGCTTGTTGGAGAACAAAAACCATATATTTCACATAAAAGCAATTTTCACAACAATTTTCAAATCACACTGAAAAAATTAACAACATCTTGACAAACTGCATGTAGGAATGACTTTAGCATGAACAACTTCTCCCACCTCACTGTTTATTTATTAATAAAGTGCCCTATCAGCTATCACTTCTAAACTATACAAATAGATAATAAATGCAATCTGTATGGGTGCAGTTGGTTGTTTATACTTGAGAGAAATTTACTGTAAAGCATGCAATTTGCAGAGTTCGAAGACATTTACATCTTTTTTTGTGAGAAGAAAATGGTACATTGCTCAATCTGGGGAGCCAGTAATTTTTCTTAATATGAATAAAACCACACAGAATTTGCCAGGTATAAATGAGGTTTAATTTACCATATTTTTATTCAACACTTGGTTTTTACTCTCTTCAAAATCCTCAGAGCATGACTCTGCAGTGATGGAAATTTAAGCAGAACCTTTTTTGTTTGGTTTGGTTTTGTTTTTGTTTTTCACAAACATTTACACATCTGCGGGAGCTGAAGCAACACATTATCACTCGGACATGTCCTAAGGTGTCCCTGCTAGCACTAAAATAGCTGCTGATAGATATGATAGAAATTCGTGCTGGGTCCTCAAGAAAAGGGTGGCTTCTGGATACAGGCTCTGAACATCTGCAATTCTGTTTCACACGACTGCAGAAATACATGTTCTCGTCTGATAAAAGACTTGGCAGAGAAAAGCAGGTAGATTTCTCTCCCATCTCACATATAATGAAACACTAATATAAAGTCTCAATGAAGCTTCTCAACTGAGGAAAATACAGAAAATTTTCATTATATTAAGTCAAAGCCTCCCATTCATTTTGCCTGCAGTAGAATGACACGCAACAGTAACTTATTGTAGGCAACATTTCATAAGTTAATATCTAGATCATTATTCTTGTGTATGTTTCCTGGAAAGAATGTTAGATGTGTGGGGTTTTTCTATGAAATACATATTCAATTAACTTATGAACTTTCTATTGTTGTTGCTTGTATTCTGCCTATTGGACTGTTCTGACAGAGAAGTCAAACTCCCAAGCTCACTGGAATTATTCTCACTTACCCCAGTACTGTGGAAATTGGAATTAGTCTCTCTCTTAGGCTACTTCTCTGTTATTTTTTAGGAATGAGATCATCCAAAGCTCTGCCTGTTTGCAGCAAACCCTTATACTCTTATAGCAAATGCTCACTTCACTGCCCAAAGCTGTCCATCCTGCTTTTGGTACCCCGAGCATTACGAACCATTCACCTCCCAGCCTGTTTCTCTGAGGGGTTAACAGTGCTGAGAAAACAGCCACAAAGACCTTGCATGAGAAAGCCTGGCAGCATCAACACCCCCCTACTCAAACTTTCTGTTTTCTGGCTACTTACATGTCAATTCTATTTCATATCTATAGGTAGAGGAAGTGGGAAGTGAGCAGGCAAGCTGCCCCCTCAGACTGACTATTGAAATGAAGGCTCATCACTTTTATGACAGAAAATTCTAAAATTTGTGTCCAAGCATTTCTAGGGCCTGTAATAATGTTTGCAATAAAAAACAATTAATTTCTCATAGAAGAAGTTGGAATGGAGGCCAAAAGGGATTCCTTGCTGAAAATGAAAATATTTATGCCCCTATTTGGAAAGCCATTTTAAGATTTTTCAAAGATGATGAATATATCTTTCTCTCTAAGTTTTTAATGTTTTTCATGGAAAGAAACTTTATTTTTATATTGGATAATCTCAGATGGAAAATAACCCATCTGTTATTAATTTGCGACATGTATTTGTCCAAGCATACTGAACATGCAAATCCTGTTTTGCTCCTAAAGACTGTAATACTTATAATTGACATTTTTTCAGTGAAAAATATTTTGCAAGAAAAGATATTTTCTTTCTATCTTTATGTTCTACTGTTTGGTTTTTTTCTGATGAAATACTCTCTGTGTACCTTTCACACTTGCCATGTGTAAGTTCCCAGTGATGATAAAAACATTGTGTTTGTTGTTTCACAGGCATGTGGGTATTTTGCTACTGGAAAGTCTTTGAGAAACTCTTTCTCAGGCTACACAAGAAATCCGTGGAAAGACCAGAAGATGAAGAAAGTTATAATGTCCGTGTTAGTAGCTACATACAGAAATCCTTAATAACATGACCCATCTTTCTTTCGTTTCTAAAGTCCTACCTGGAGCTTGGTAATAAACATACAATATCCGTATTGTATTTCAACACTCTTTCCTGTAGATGGTAGATTCTAAATAACTCATGTTTTAAGATTGCCATCCATTCTTCTACCTCTCTTAAAGGAACTATTTCCAGAAAATGTATAGACTTATTCCTTCCAATTTTTTCTCTTGAGTTCCACAGAACCCCTGATGCAGGTGAGCACATGAGAAAAGAAGATGAAGATAAAAAATTTCAGATGAAGTTAAACCTGATTAAAAAATGTGAAGCATACCTTTCAAAGCTTGGCAAAAATCCTGTGTAAATCTCCAATTATATTGCTTTGCTACCTTGTTAGGGAGATGAGAAAACCCTGGTGTTTCTGCACAAAGCCTTGGGGATTTTTAGCAGCAGAATGTGGCATTCTCAATCTCAGAAGATTCAGAAATGTTGATCCAGTACTACAATGCAATAGAAATTTCAACAGTAACATGTGGTGTGAGATACATAGAAGAAGGGGATCACATCACCAATCTCCACAATCTCTCTGATGCAAATTTCATGAGAATTAGATGATTTAGCACCAGTGGTGTGGTGCCCAGTCGTTTTTTCTGCTATATAACCAGAAATGCATGAAGACACTGAAAATGATGCTGAGCAACACTGTAGGCATGGCAAGAACAAGACCCAGCTCCTTACCACTCGTCTCAGTTAATTTTCTGTCCTTCCAGTACGAGCAGTTCACTTAGACTTTTCCAGTCTGTACGCTATAAAAGTGTTCTTTGAAAAACTGTGATACGTTCCATGAAATGTGAATCATTTGACCAGTTTCTTAGGTGTTTTCACTCACATTTGCATGATTAAAACAAGAAGAGAGCAGGGATCATGCACTGTCTGGGGATGGTCTTTATCTCCTTTGAGTCAAAAGAACTTCTGCTGGGTGATCAGAGCTTTCTGGGAAAATTACCTCAAGGCCACATATAAACAATGTACAGGGAGCTTCAGAAACAAGTTAAAGAAGAAACTGAAAATAAGTTCTCTTCAGTATTGAGACTTTGAACAGTAAAGAATGATTCTGTGCCTGATAGACTGGAAGCACTTCCCACTATGTAGACACTGTGCAGGACAGTCACATTACTTACTGTTCCCAAGTATTTTTCTGTTTCCATTTGTCCTCCACAGAGATTGGAAGGTCTGTAGAACCTTCCCATTTGAATTTTCATAATCCCTCGTGTATGCCAACTTCATATGCCACTATTCAATCATAACTGAAACGATATATGCAAAATAAATGTGAGACTTTTCTTCCTTATGTAAAATAAAATAGCTATAATTATACTTAACCCTGAGACTTCTTGAGAAATTCAGATAGTTGCTGTGATGGAAACTCCTTTGGAAATCTTTTGGGCAAAAGCTGGGGAAAAGGAGAGGTGGGAAATACTTTCAAATGACCCTTCTGTCCAGGTATTTGGATTCACAGTAACAGGTCAAGGCACCATAAAGAGGAGTTCAAGTCAGCACTATTTGACAATTTACATTTTAGAAAGGAAGCCAGTGCAGAACTTTAGCAAACTAAATGGGTATTACCAAATTTTGTTTTTTCCAGGAATAGCACTTTGATAGAAGTGAAGATAAGATATATTCCTTTCATGAAAATAAACCAAAATAAAAAGGTTTGTCCGAAGACTAGCTTAGTCGCCTTATTTATATATAATCTAATGATCCTAATAAGGCACAAGAATATTCATATTTAGCTGAGTGATATCACTATTAGGATTCACTTCAAAGAGTTAGCTGATTTTGTTTTTCCTGAGTGGATTACTCTCCAGAGAGTGAATTTTCTGCATGCTACTCTATCAAGTAATGGCCATACCCAGAAGAGTCACCCTCCTTCAGAAATTGCTTTCATACAGTGACAAATCCCAGAACATGAAAAATAACAAATGAAAAAAAATCACTTAGCTTGGGCCAGCATCTCTAAAAGATAGAGATAATCACAGCCAATGCTGCTCACATCAGTAAATTCCTTGGCTCTGTGGGCTGAAGTTCTAAGGAGAAGTGATTGCTCCCATATAATTTGCTTTGCAGCCTGCAGCACTGAAATCCCAAAGAGTAAATAAGGGCAGCACTCAAAGAACACTCTGTAGGTGTGAGAAGGACAGTGGCTATCTGATAGTCATGACTGGGATCCTGAATCATGGGAAAATGTAGGTAGGCTGTGTGAGATAAATGGACAAGAAAAACAGAATCCTTGGACTGAGGAAGATGATTCTTTCTGTCCACACACTTAAGCTCTGAGTTACTATGAGGAAGAAGAATCTCTGACCACACAGAAGTTTGCTTTAATTCTTCCACTGCAAATAACACTTCTGATGTTAATCAGATGCTCAGTTGTTTTTCCTTATTATTCTTGCTACTGTGTGTGAAGAATTCCTCCTCTAACATATGGCAGAAAAAATATTCAGAGGGATAGAAATAAAGACAAGTATAAAAATTTAAAAAGGGGAAAAATTAAAATATTTTAAAATATTTTTCTGTAATTTTCTCCTAATTTCTCTAAAAAACATCTAGTTCCTGATATTTCATAAGCCTCCAGGTGCATGAGTGCATAAATTTTACCATTTTAACAGTGTACTTCCTATCTAGTTACATGGCCAGTTCTCCATGTACTGCAATAAAAGGTCTGTTTTCTCTGGTACCAGTGTCCCGAGGGGAAATCCAATTGCAAATGTAACTGTGCTTCCTCAGTATCCTTACCAGAAATCAGAATTATTTTGGATCTTGCATACACCTTTGTGCGTCAGGCTCTGCACATGTAGGAGCAGCTTTCTTATCGCATATCAAAGCATTTCTAGGATTTGGGATCTCCTGAGAGAAGGGACTTTTTACTACATATTGTTTTTAAATGTTTTTGAGTAAGCTGCTGTTTAAAAAGATCAGAAACAAACCAATAAATTCTTTTTGTTTGCCATGTGGATCTATTAAGATGTGCAAAGAGAAAAGTGACAAAAATCATTAAATAAAGTCCTTTTTTTTTATAATTAACGCTTCCCTTTTTAGAAATCAAATGGTTAAGGGAACATTTTTAGTAAGATAGTTTGTTTCAATTAGATTGAAAAGATTTTGAAAATACTTTTTGCAGAATCCACTTATGTGTACACATGTTCTTATTTATTTAATCACTCTAAAATTGCATCAGATCTTTTTCCACAAGGGTGGACATACAGTATCTTTAACAGATAATGCTCATTTTACTCTATTATTCTATCTAAAAATACACAGCAGATGACAGGGTTCTAGTGCATTTGTACATTTCTTTAATGTATTGTACCTCTCTTGGGGGTGAGAAAAGATGAATATTATTGACACCGAGTTTTTCTGTTTGAAACTAATACAGTACATCTGGATTGGCAAATGCTAAATAATCAGTCTCAAGAATCTGACATACTGAAAAGTCTGGTCAGACTGCTTAGTTAATGGATAAAGGTATCATATGTGCCCTCTATCTGAAGCATTTACACATGACACAAGATCCCCTAACATGAAACAAAATCCCTGACCCTCATTTCTGACAGTAACAGTAGCTGCAAGTACTTAATATGTTGTGGAGCTGTAGTTGTGAAATCTCTCTTTCCTTATAAATATTCAGGGAATGCTGTAAAGAGTTTAACTTCATGTCCCTCAAGTCTCAAGTCACAGTTTGAGATGTGCTCTCAAAATTTCAGGGAGTCTTCACGTTATGAAGCATTTCAAAAGTTCTCAGGATCTCGAATATTAAACTTGGAAAATGTTCTTTGAGAAAATCCTGCCACAGATTAAACCAGAGATCCCATCCTCTGTTGATATAGATCAGATTAGTTGATTTTCCCCACTTGAGGATTTGACCAAGGAGCTGTATATTATTTGCATTTGATTTGTAGGAACACACTGAAGCTCATGTATTTTGGATGATTAAAGTTTCATATTAATTCTGCAAGCATATCCAATAATCTTTGCTGGCTTTAATTTTCTGAGCTGAACTGAAATATCCCCATCCATGGAGTTATTCAGATGAACGAAGATTGTGTTACCTGGGTGTAGAAAATTGTAGGGTACCAGTGGGCCTGTTCTCCCCAGTTCTTCCCCTCACTGCACAGTTTTCAAAGTGATAAGTAAGAATGACCCTGAAAAAATAATAGAATTATCTTAGGATAAATAGGACTGCTCAAATTATGTATATTGTTTCGTATCTGCATGAGTACATGCAGAAATCTCTGATTTTCCCATATTAATCCTTTTCTAGATTTTCTTGTGTTTATTATGCTCAAATCAATACACACTAATAGGGTTTTACCAAGTATAGNATATCCACGTATGTATATATGATTCTTCCATAAATTTTCTAGATTGGACTGACACCCCCAGACACTCAGTAAAATATTCTATAGTACCCAATCCAGTATTATGGCATAAATCTTGGAATATATAATTCATTCCAGAACTCTACAGATAGAACATTTACTACAAAAGTGTTTTGCTTGGCAAGAAAGTAGCACATATGCATATTTCTTATGCCACTGGCAACCACAAATTAAACATCTAATTTTTTTAAAATATTCATTTCAGTTTGATGCAAATGAACGTCAATGAGGACTCAAAAAGGACATGAGCATTAGCTGCATTGGGAATGCTCTTCAAACATGGCTTGCCCACCAAAGCTGGATGCAGCTTAATATGCATCTGCATAGGTATCCTCCCGTTTGAAAATATATGCATTTACATGGGGATTTCGACTTTTCTTCAGATCCCCTTTCAAACAACCATATGAAAGAAAAATGACTTGAAAAAGCTGGCTTTTCAAGTAGAATAAAACTTGGCTTGTCATGCTGCTTCTAATATGTTTTTCCTCCATCTGACCTTTGCTCTGAATTTCTACAATGGAAGTTTTAGGGTTGTAGGACTGGGAGGTAAATGTTTGTCAGCTTCATAGGCTTTTTTGGAGAGTACCCAACTTCAGATCCAGCTTTTTAAGAGAAAAAAAAAAATAAAAAAAAGAAAAAGTGAAGTAGTAAAGAAAGAAATATTTTTCATGCCGCTTCAATTAGGCCCCCGGGTGAAGATCATACAGCTTTGAAACTGTTCCGTTTTGACAAAGTTCCAAAGTGCTATGCACATTAGGGAAAACTAGAGTTTGCTGTAATGTAAACTGTTTAACATGCCCACAGAGGTCAAATCTAAATTTTCCCAAGCGTTTGGGTTTGTTTAAACATTAGAACATGGTTTGGTGTCAGTGAATAGGAAAACTTTAATGTTGTGGGTGGGAATCTACCCATCTTTCTTTGTTAAAGTTCCAAAGGCTACTGCAATAAAAATATTCATTTACCAAGGGGGCTATTGTGATAAGCATCCAAAGACATTATGCATTGGTGTGAAAGAAGCAAGCAGGAATAGACATCAGCATTGTGGGTGAAAAGAAACAAGTCTTCCTTTCTATTTTCTTTTTTTTTTTCCCTTTGTAGGAGTTCCAAAGTCCAGTTTTAAATGAGTTTTTTTTCAGGGTGGTCTGGTTATCTGCATGCCCATATTTTTCTGTGTGAATATGAGAGAGCTTGAATAGCTGTGAGAGTTGCTAAGTTGAACAATAACTGCGTATTTTATTTCTATTTTTCAATCAAGGCCTTAAAATCATTGTGGACTGTATTTACCTGTAGAGCCTGAACCACACACAGGAGACTGCCTGATGTAAATCAATACAGTATTTTTTAGGGCAGCATCGAAAATGATGAAAATCAGGAGTGGTTCTGATGATTTTTTTTTGTCGGTTCATACAGAACCTCAGACTTTTAGCACTAAACTAATATTATTAATTAATCATTATGTTTTGCAGTGCCAAAGATTAGAGAAGGATCATTAGTAGCACACCCTACTGATCTGGCTGTAAGGTCCTAGCCAGTGTATGATATATTTAATAGTTTTAGCAGCTACTTTCATGCTTTAGAAGATAAACCTTGTGTTTATTCCTTTTTCACTCTTTTCTGGTTTTTAACTAAGAGTTAAAATTAGTTGGGTTTTTTAGTTCACCATACCAAAAGTAAATTAAATCTTTTTGTCCGTGAATTTATCAAAATTCAAATGTCTAGTAGTTACTGATTAGAGCATGGGAAAATGAGAAAATCCCCAACTTGTGTGGCATGCCAGTCTGTGTGTTTAAATACACAAAAAAGAGGGCCCTGTTAACCTGGTACCTGCTGTCGTACCAAAAAGGCACATTCACAACAGCTTGGCTCGAAGTACCCAGTTACAGAATCACAGAATAGCTGGAGTTGGAGTTGGAAGGGATCTTTGGAGATCATCCAGCCCAATCCCCCTGCCCAGGCAGGGTCAGCTGGAGCAGGTGGCACAGGAATGTGTCCAGGTGGGTCTGGAATGTCTCAGGGGGAGACTCCAAGGTTAAGCAGTCTTCTGGAGGTATGCAAGCTCACCTAGCCAAATTTACTTGTCTGCCTTTCCTTACAGTTGTCCGTGCAGTGGGTGTAGAAAACTGAGGTTCTTCAGAAACAGCTCAGAACATTTAGGAAAACTCCTTAAAAAAATGATGCTTCCTACCAACGTGAAAATATCCTAGATCTAAAAGTGCAGTGGATAGTTGCAGTTTTATAATAATTCTGATTCCTTACCCCAGTGCCCATTACATGCAAATGGAGAGCTCACTAGCTCCATGTTTTCAGGTGATCACTGCTGCTGTTAAAAAAAAAAACACCCAGAAAAGCAGCCAAAAAGCCCACCTGAAATTCCTTAAAAAGTCACCCCAGCAGTGGGGGAAAAATCCCAGTCAAAGCTTGTTTTTGATATCTTCAGAGGCATTCTGGAGATACTCAGGAAGGCAGAGTAGGTCTCATGTGCTCCCATAAGTCTGTGCATAAATTATGGCTCATTGTTGATGGGTTTGGGAAATACAAAAAGTTGGAACGTTAAAAATTAGTAGCCTTTTTTTTGTTTTATTACATTACCCAGTTGTCAGATTGCTGTCACGAGTGTGGTGAACTTTGTAGTCTTTCCCCCTTAAAGGTCTGGCCATGAGAGATACCTGGAGGGGCATTCCTGTACTGACCAATTCACCTGCCTGCAGTCTTACAGCTCTCCCTGTAACCAGAGCTGCAAGATCCCAGTTCAGCACACGGCACGAAATCATAACCTAAATAAAATATGAATACAGAAAAACTTGCAATATCCTTTATCTTATTACATTTCTTAGTGGAAGAACAGGGCCAGATACAGAACTAATTTCCATGACTAGTTTGGACATGAGCAGTGTGTTTCCTACATTGGTCTGAATTCTTTCCAAGTAATTAGCACCTGAAATTCACCACCATCCGAAAAGCAGCACAGAGGTCTCCAGGAGAAAAGCTTCTTTTCTCTTGGGTCTTCTGAATATGGTTTCTACATTGAACATTGAATGTTTTGCCTCCCAGGTAAATTCTGGTTGTCCAAATTTGTGTGCATAAATGAAATCTTGTCTACAAAACATTGTTTATAGTACGGCCCCTGAAATTTTCTTGAAATGCAATTTGGGGGCTAGAGGTTCCCCATAAAATATGATAATGTTCATTTGAATACAGGCTTTTAATTGATGGAGAGGGAACATAAATATTTTGCTTATAACTGGATAATCAGGAAAAGGAAAACAGCTAGGGCAGGTTTTGATACATGTAAACAGAGTTCGGACGCACCTTGGGTAGCTTTAATTATAAATCAGTTTTTTCCCAGAAATATAATAGTTACACGGGAGTGTATGGGACTTTCCAGAAGTAACATGTTGATGCTCTTTTGGTCTCCTCCAGATAAGAAACAGGACATCTGTTTCTTCGGTACAAAAGGAGACAATTTAAGCCTTTATTAGGAAATAGAAATATAAAGATGATCATCTCTGGAGAGCTCCACAGACATTCTTTGTTCTGCATCCATGAATCTGTGATTCATAGATAGCATAGATTCAGATCTTGGTCCCCATGGAAAAAGTGAGCTCTTAGATACTTTCCCCTGACACTATCAAAATGCAAAAGCCAGCTGATGATGGGAATGGGATCCAGACTGGAACTCTGAGGTTTAGCCCTCAATAAAAAGAATAGGTTTGACCAAGTTCCAGAATTACTTCTGTGGCTCTGCTCACTTGCACATAAATGAAGCGTAACATAACAGTCTTACATAAGTGAATCATGGCATACATTTGCTAATTGATTTTTAGCAGGAAAAGACAAAAAAGGGATACTTTGGCATTTTTACACATATAAAAGATGGATCATCAGTGAAATGTTGACAGATCCAAACCCTAACTGCCAGCTTCTGCCCTATGTCTTGAGGTATAAGACAAACTCCAATGACCACGTCTTCACAAATGTATATTTGAGAGGTGGGGGAGAATTCAAAAGACAGCACCAATTCAAAATTAAGAACTCCTGTAGACTGAGGTTTGTTTTCAGTAGGATGATGTAATGAATTCATGAGCTGCAGACACGTGCAGATCTGTTTCGTTATGCAAACACCAGCTTCCAAAACGTGGGATTAGAGAAACTGTGTCTCAGTTCTTGAAATCAGGGGTCTTATTTCCTCTGCGAGGTAAATACCAGGCAGGCAACTTGTTACAATGCACTTACTGCAGAAAGGGAGCATTGCAGCTTCCTGCCCCTCCAGGTTGCCATCCATTTTGCTCAGACAAGCAACTGCCTCTTACCCAGTAAGTGGGAGCACACTGTAGTGACTCACACAAGCAACTGCACACAGACTCAAGAACACTTTTGTAGAGCCCTGTTCAAGGCTGATTTACTGCTTACTTTTAGGCACATGTCCCTGAGTCCCAAACCTGTGTGTGATTGCATAAACATATCCACTTTTGTTCAAGAAATAAATAAATATATTTCTTGTTCTGCTGGTTGGGAAGAGACAGACCACATGAGTTATATAGAGCCAGTGCATGGAAACTACCTGGATTTACAGAGAGGTTGGAGGCTTGGAGAAGAAAGAGTTGCCTCAGGCATGATGAGTACAGCGTAGTTTGTTTGAGGTAGCTGGATTAGAACCTGTATTACCATGGAATTCCAGAGGACATGGTACTTTGATTCTTAAAGATCCAAATTTGCTACAGAATGAAATGTTTATGTATAAAAAACCATGTGTTTGGAGAATCAGAAAATTTGGAATGAAGAAAAATTTGTCATCTTCATGGGTTAAAAGGGATGATGTTGTTAAGAGAGAAACATCATTCCCCCACTTATTTCACATGAAAGGGAGCTCTTTTCCATTAAATTCACAAGCTCTATAAGCATTTCTGTAAATATATTTTCATTAAAATCATAGTTAATAAGCCAAAATTATTTAGAAGGCAAATTCTTTAGCATAATACACCTTGACCAGAGCCCAGCTCCATGGCAGGGGTTGGAAGCTCCCCCACATGATGCTGCAACACCAAGTAAAACAGAAATGGTGATTTTCACCGGTCTGCACAGTCTAAGGGATTTTCCATATCTTAGAAGAATGTTAATCAATGTCATAACTCTAACAGGAAGAAATACTAGAAAGTCTGGTTGAAGAAAAGTCTGTCTTATCTGGGAAGCTCCAATTGACCTCAGGAATACCTAGAAAGATTAAATCTTGTTCTCACTAAGTCTGATGGTGAAACTAATCTTGATGACTTAGAAAAGACCAGTATCTACTATCTAGCCACTTCACACCTTTAGAGTTGCTTTCACGTTTTAAGATCTCTGGTCCATTCTCATTCTGCCCAATGTACTGAAAGAGCAGTGAACAAAGAGCATTTGTTTCCCAGTTTCACTTTTCAAGCTCACACATAATCGAGTACCTCCAGGGTGTGACCGACCCACCTGAGATTTAGCTCCATTGACTCCACATGAGGCTCCCTTTTAGAGCAGCTCCATTCAGCTGGATGGGCTGAATTAGCCAATGAACAGGTTTAATATCGTTTAACAGAAGTCACCGTGCCTTCAGCTCTCCTTGCTGCTTTAAATGTGTATCATCTGTGAAAAATTCTTCATTAATGCATAGCTTTTCCTTTTGCACGTCCAGATGGGGCACAAACAGAGGTTGTAATGACACTCCTCATTTTCTGCTGTTGACATTGCAAAGCAGCTGTTTTTCTCTTGGTCAGATTAGCACACCTTACATATAAATAAGGAACAGAAGAACATTTTCATGTTACAACTAAAAGTGAACCCTGCTACTCTTATCACTCTCATCTTCCTCCCAGCTACCCTCTTCTGATACCATGGCCTCCTACATTGATGAATACTGAAAGGGCAGAAAGGTGGGTATTAAGGGTGTATGCTTGGCTTTTCTGAGGTCAAGGATTGTTTTCATAACAACTTCAGTAGATCCAGAGTCATTTTGTGGAATAATTTGGCATCAGTCCTGCATATGGTTACAAACTAATATATCATGCCTCCCACTCAGATCCAATTAAGGTTGGTTCTCTATGACACTACAATCTCTTCCTCTGAACATCATCAAGGCCCTAGAAGCATAGATATTACTCTGGATGGCAAGGACATGGGGAGGACTTTGCAGAGATCAAAGGGGAAATGAAACAAATACTCCTAGAAATTCACAGCTCTGTTTGAATAAAGGGAAAGAATTATTGAACCATCATCTTATCTTTTATCCATGGCAACAGGAATGAAGCCAATAGAATTATTATTATTATTACTATTATTATTATTAACATCATTATCGTCATCATCGCCATTATCATTATTATTATATGTACAAAGTACTAACTCCAATATAAGAAACACTGAGATGAGAATTGGAGCTACTTTCTTCTGAATTTTTTGACCCAAAAATCAAAGCCCTCGAGATTTCATCTTGCTTCCATCATTAAAAATGAAGGAACATCTTTGGGTTTCTTGTTTGTTTGTTTTTTGATTTATTTTTCATTTCACTAAAAGCTCTGCTTAATTAAGGACTGTAGACTTTAGCCCACCACTTATAATGTGCAAAGCCAATGTGTGTTTACTGTGTGATGTTGGTAATATTCATTAGAGAACAAAGGAGCCTCATTCTGTAGAGATATGGTGATATTGCCATGAGTAAAACCCTGCATGGAAATTACCAGATTTGGATATTAACAAAATGGCAGCTCTCGAAAGAAGGGAAATTAATTTCTTCTATTTTTCACAAGATGGAGAAAAATCATCCTAAAATGTGAGCAAAGTTGATCTCACAGGGCATGTTTTCCACTGTTTGTAGTGTCAATTCCCTCTAATATATTATTTTTCTCCAGTTACCAGATTCAATAGAAACAGGAGCAGCAGATGCCACCCTGCCAACAACAACTCTGAGAACAAAAATGTATATGAGTTAAACTACAAACAGCAAAGTACAAAGCCATATACACAAACATGTCCCAATAAACACAAGGAAGGCAGAATTTTTAAATTCCAATTCACCATGCCATGAAAAATATAAAACAATTGGGTTTTTTCCTTTTCAGTGCAGTTTTCTGCAGAAGGAATGATGTGTAGTGTTTCCCATAGAAGTAGTATCAGAGATAACGTCTCCATGTAAAAAGGAAGCCCAGGAAAATAATTTGTTTCAATCACACAAATCTGTACCTCTAAATTTCAAAATTACTCATTGCGTTAATTTTCAAAAACATGTCCAATTATGTTATATGGATATCAGATTTTTATATTCCTAATAAAAACTCATAAGCCATGGTTATGCATTATCATTGAGACACTGGAGAGAGAGAGATAAACAGAGAGATTGGTCTAGGAATCATACCTGAACTAATAAGAGAACCCCCCTATCTGAAATCTTTATCTTGACTTTTTCCCCCTCCAGTGGAGGCTACAGGATTATCATCATTTCTGCTAACAAAATAAATAAATAATTTTTTTTTTGTTTATGCTGTTGTCTGCTGTTTTACCTAGGAGAACTTGGGAGTGTTGAAAACTGCTTCAGGAAACTCATGCCATCTGACCTTATTCCGTGTGTTCCCTCATGTGAGCTGGAACAAAGGAATGGGCTGGGTGGAATTAAAGAGGGGAGAGAGTGTGTGTGTGCATGTGTGTGGTGCATGTGTGCCTGTGTGCCTGTGTGTATAAAGAAGTGGTGATCAGACGTTACTGATAAGAGAAGCCAGTGGTGCTTCTGGGTGATGTGTGTATTCAACTCCAGGCTGACTCCTCTTATGCTAATACAGCCAATTTCCTCTTTTATTTCATTTCTGGAGCCTGAATCTGTGATCTCTGATAAGGTTCCCAAGGATACCGCCTTCACTCACAAATGGGCAAGCAAAGGGGGGGTAGGTGACGGAGACGTGTAACTCGCAGAGAGCACCAGCGGATGAATAATTTAAAACTCCGCCCGGAGATTTGAGGCAAAACCCAGAGATAAGAGACACCACAGGGTCTTCTCTGTTTATTCAGAGCTTCATCTTCCAATGACAGGTGACCTCCGAGGTCAAGGGCATTATGGGAAATGGAGCCAACAGTGGGAAAAGGTACCACATCCCACAAGGAAGTCATGATTCACTTGGTGTCAAATGAAAAATTGATCCTTTCCCCCCCTCTTTGCGATTTTTCTCTCTGCTGGTTTTCACAGGGAGACTTTGGGCCCAGGGCTGACACAAGTCTGAGAAGCAAAAGTAGATCCAGAGCAAAACGGCTGGTAGGGATGAGATTGCACCAGCGTAAAACTGGTGCAAGATAAGGATCAGGACCTTTGTCTGAGCAGCCTGCTGTCTGTGTCTGTACACAGGGAGTCTGCTTTGCTAGCAGTTCTACCAAATCAGATATGTATAAAGGCAATACCTCAGAAACATTACAGGCTCAATCCACGCCATGTAAATTGTTGTTTTTCACCGGAGCAACCTGAATTTGTATCCACTCAGAAGCTGCCTCCATGTTTTTAAACAAAACACTCCCTCCCAACAGTTTTAAACCTTAATTTCATTTATTTTATGTTGGTCTGAAAGTATTTACTGACATGGTTTGACCTGGTCTTTGGTAAAGATGCTGAAACAGCTGAAAAATTCTCAAGCAACACCTGGTCTTTCTTGGGCATTATGCAAAAGACAAGGCACATTCACAAGCTCTGGCTCTTGTTTTAGCCTCTTTCATTTGAGAAATCCTGAACTGAATGCCTCCTTTACAATCAGAAAAATCTGATCATATTTATATTGTAGGCTTTAGGATCTTACAAATTCTGACAGTAAGAAGTATCCCTAGAAGAGCTCTCCTCTACATTATCAAAACCTTCTGCTCACTCATTCCTATTTGCTTCAATGCAACACAGCCATGACCTCTACAGTGAAAAAAAAAGGCAAAGTCAAACGTTTCTCAGTGTTGGTTTACATTTCCCTGCCTCTTAAACTGCTGTTTCTGCTTTCCTCTGTTTGAATGTTACCCATGTTTTCATTCCTGAGCAAGCACATACCTTTTATCTTTTTAGATAAACATGAAAACATACGAAGGTCACTGCCCGGTGAGAAGTTAAGGTTTTGCGTGACTGCCACCCGCATGTACCATGTATGCGCTCCCCTTCCAGCTCCCCCACTCCCACTGCGAGCCAGTCCCACCTCAGAAATGTTTCTTGTAGGCTTTTGGAACTGTTTGGACAAGTCCTGGGGCTGACTCACATCACACCTCGCTCCCAAGTTAACCCAAGCCAAGCAGAGCAATGTGCTGGGCGGCACGACCTGCCTGGACTTCTGGGGTGGCTCACGCCCAGCCATCTTGCCCATTCCTTTTCATGTCCTTGTTTTCAGACTCATACCCTGATGAAACAAATGTGCTCATGAGCCTAAAGCTGAACATCTCACCCACAAAACCCACACCACTGGGAGGGCTTGAAAGAGTTGGGTGAGCCATACAAGTCTGCTGCTATTTATGTTCATAACAGAATGTTTGCCATGGGGGGTCCTCTGGGGTTCCTGCAGCTCAGCCAGAGACAACTTTCGCCTCCCATGTACCAGTTTGAGTGGGTGCAGTCCTCCCAGTCTGAAATGGAGCTGAACTGGGGCAAGGGAGATGGGAATCAGCCCTCCTGGTCTCATGAGTGTGTTTCTCCCTAGCTATGAGTAATGGTGGTGGGTAAACAAAATATTCTCCTTCATGTTGCAAGTGAGAATAGGGAGGTGAGAGATGCAGATACGGACTTCATCTTAAATCATTGCACCCATTCAGCAACTGGGTTTTGCTCTGGTTGGCTCTGGACTAAATAGTCAAATATTATAATGGCCATCTAAATGTACAATTTCATGTCTCAAAACCGAAGTATGTGTTCGTACATGTGCATACTTGTGTATTGTCAAAGTTCAGACTATTCCAAGACACTACACCTACTTAAGGTAGAAATGTGTACATATCCACGTCATGTCTAAAGCAAATGTGTCCTACTTCCAGGTGGGAGTTATAGCCATAAAACCTGTGTTGGTCTTTACTGCTTAAACTATTTCTCTCAAAGGCAGAGTGGGGGTTGAACTTCTGTTTTGAGATGCAGTTACAGTTTATGCTCAAAAATTCACTCATCTTTCCATAGAAGAAAGCAATTAAAGAAAATGCACATGCACAATATGGGAGGTACTGGTCCAGTTCCTTCTTGTGTGTCAGAAGGTTCAAACATGCACATATAGACTGTTTTGGCTTGGTTAAATGTTTGGGGAAAAGTTAAATACTTCCTTCAAAGAGAAGAGGAAAGGCATTTTCACCCCATTAGTTAGTTAGCAAAAAAAAAGATCTGTAGCTGCTGAAGCAGGACTCAGAATTTGAACCATCTCCTTGAAAAAGTGTCCTGATGACTTTGAAGCTCCTCAAATATTTCTAAATAATGGGAACCACATCAAAAGGATCCTGAATTGATGGAACCTCTTATCTGAGAGTTAAATAATTTTTGAGAGAGGGATCATATGAATAGTCTATTATACGAAGTCAAGCATTTCCTGATATAAGCTTAATTTCTAAGATGTTTTATGAAGGCAAAAAAATGATGCCATCATATTTTTAAAGCAATGTGATGGACATATTTTGTAGATTTGTTCTAAGGATGGTAAAAGAACATTTAAAATACTGCATTCCCTGGAGAACAGACAGGAAGAGGTTCAGATGACAAATCCTAACAGAACCAAGGCATGAACTAAAGAGGTGTTTAGCAGTGATATGAATAAAAAATTTTCTTTGGAGGACAGAAAACATAGTTCTCTGTTTGATGAAACAGAAGTTAGACTTGATACATCATAGTATAAACATTTTTTCAGCCTCTTTTTTTTTTTCTAGTTTTGATGATAAAATGCTCCCTTAGTAATGGTGCTTCAGTTTTGAAGCTGTGATTTGCTAGATATTAAGTAGCAACAGCTCTTCAAAATGAAAGATAGTCTCTATCAGTTTTGGGCAGAGAAGCGCAGTGTGATGTTACAGAATCTTGAATCAAATCTGAAATGATGCATTCAGAGTAGCATTTTTTGTAATTTTGGGGAAAGAAAGAAGCATTTATGACAATGGTCTTTCTTAGTTGTTCACAAATCAAAAAGAAAAAGAAAAAAGTCAAGTGGAAAATTTAGCAGTTTTCACACTAATCTGAGTTTTTTCCAATGAACTGACTTCTACCTCCTTTTACTCCATTCCAACCTGATACTGATTGAATTACCTTATTAAAATTTTAAAAAGGAAAAAAAATATAATCATGCTGTTTAGAATCTGTCATTTACAATTTCCTCATTATCCACACACTCTAAACTTTAGAAAAATGTATTCTGACTCTGTTCTGAGCAACTGCCAATGGGGAAAAAAATGTTCCAGATGTTATTCAGTCCTGTTTGTTTTACCACACTGCAGTGCAGATTGATGTGGGACTTCTATTGCTGAACGAAAGGATGGATCAACCTGATAACATGAAAAATGGAACCGAAGGAAATACAGAGAGTCTGGGTAATTTTTTTTTTTTTTTTTTTAAACCTCTCCCTTTTTTTTAAATACCACCAAATATCCCCTCTTCCAGATTATGGCTAAAAA
>VZRR01006263.1:416391-555613 GCA_013398015.1 Oreocharis arfaki | reverse complement strand
GTCTGGGTAATTTTTTTTTTTTTTTTAAACCTCTGCCTTTCTTTTAAATACCACCAAATATCCCCTCTTCCAGATTACAGCTAGTACAGGAAATTAAAGTGTGAAGAGACTGGATACAAACTGGACCCGGTTCAATGAGGTGATTCGTGGTTCTGTAATAAATGTTGATGGTTAAATCCTGGACCCATTAAAATCAATGTCAGGCTCAGTGATTTACTCCAGTGCTAGTTTTCTGTCTTTGGCAATCATATTCTGCATTTTACAAAAATTGAAAGAGGAAGGACTGTAGACATTAAATAATAGAAAGATGACTGTGCATCAACTTCCCTATGGGTCCGAGTGAAGCAGCAGGTCTGGGTACGGCTCCTGAACCCCACAGGCATGCTCCAGTCAGAAGACAGACTCAGCTTTTACTGCTGAACAGACCTTTCAGTCATTCAGAATTGGTTCACTGAGGGGTGGAGACAATTTATAAAATGAAGGGCCCCAAAAGGAGCATAAAAGTGAAATTAAAGGTTATACCACATAATCACAGTTCCTTTTGAGTCCCCCTCCCACAGAAGAACAGTAGCAGGAAATAATGTTAAATTCTATTCTTTCCTTTACATCAGTTTTACACTGACCTAATATCATTCAGTTTGGTACAGCTACTCCTGATTTATGACGAGGTAAATGAAAGCAGAGTCAGACCCCAAAGGAACATAATATAGACCACCTGTTTTGAGAGAACAACTGGGTTAAGAAGTAACTTATAGACTCTACACATAAGAAGCCTGTGAAAAGGGCATCGTGGGAGTAACAAAAGCCTACAATTATCCAGGCCTAGACTGGATTACATTAAGTGGAGGAAATAAGGTTGGCAGTATGTTTGTGGATCTGGGACAGGATTGCTTCCTAATTCAATATGTGCCACGACTAACCAGGAAGGAAACCATATTAAAGTTGTGATTAAGCACTGAAGGGGCATGATTGAATACCTTCCTTCCCCTTCAGAGGTAGGGGACATGCAAAGATCATAAGCTTAAAAGCTCAAGAACAAACTAAACTGAGAAGCTGGAGTTAGGCAAAATGACCCTGTGGCTGAATTTGGGGAGATTAACATAGGAAATACTTGCTGCATACTGGTTTGTTAAGCATGTCTGTTTGGCTTCTGTTGTCAAGGTGATTACACACCTTGATACCACTAAAAACAACCCATTGCAAACTCATAGACTGTAGCAACATCTCCAGTTTGTTTACAATAAAAGTAAAGTCCATAAAGAAGCCTGAAAACCAAAATAAACCAAATAAAGTCTCATCTACACTCAACAGCTTTATAGGGACTGCTGTACTAACAACACTTTCTTTATGAGGACACTGCTTATACTGGCAAAATTGACTCTTTGCTGGAATGGCTTATACTGGCTCAGTAAGTGCCATGAGCTAGGAAAGAAAAAACAGTGTTTTCCTGCTTTAATATCTACCCTGAAACAGGGACTCACCTCCCTTAACTTTGTCTAACTACCGTTTGGCCTCAGATAGTTATCTTGGACACCCTATAGTCAACAGAAAGAGGTAGGTATTTCTAGAATAGGATAGTTCCTACTTATATTTTATACCAACTTCACAATGGGTTCAGTTTCCTCTAGGGTTGCTGGTTTTCCTCCCTCACTGACCTCAGGAGCAGTGGTGGCCAGCATTAAGTATGCTGTCTCCTGCCATCAAGCTTTTCAGGTAACTGGGCTCTGCAGGGCTTTTAAAGGTACCCAAATTACTTGTGAAGGAGCAGGTGTGACAACATAGATTGGGCCCTACAAGTAGCAGGATTACATAACTGTGGCTAGTTCCTGGCCTAGTTAACCAGTTCCTCTGGTGGTATTTCATGGCAATGTGGTTCCACTGCTTTGGGGTCCTGAGTTGATCCCAGTGTTAGGAAATCTTTGCACGGTGCTGCTTATCGTAGTCAGATCCTTCCAGCAGATAAACACCTAAACAACAGCAATAGAAAACATCCCTGTGGACAACATGTGAGGGGGGTTTTTTTGCCAGGACCTGCCTTAAGTTGCTGATTGAGTCCTCATTTGAATTCAATGAGGTTGAATCAGCTCAGCTGCCCCAGAGAGCAGGCCTCCATTCAGGATCAGTCCTACCACAGGAGGTGGGGATCAGCCTTATGGACACTAAAGATCATCTAGAAACTCTCAAATCACCCCCTCCCTTCTTACAGACAGTTACTGCTTGGATTGCTGAAAAAGTAAATGCTGTGAGTTGAAAGAATTAGACTGTGGACATCAACTTGTGGTTTTGACAGGACTGTACTTTTGGATAAATAAACTAGGAATATAGCTTTTTCAGTGGTTGTGTTTTATGAGTAATTGTATCCCAGCCAAAACTTAATTTGAAAAGCTGCCTAATTTCCTTTCAAACTAGAATTTCAATAGGATAAGGTGACAAAGTTTCCAAGGGCTCTTAGAGGATTAAGAGGCACAGTTTCTTTTAAACTCAAGTCCAGGAGCAGAGTACACCTCTGTTCCCAAACATACTTGTAAACTCTTCTCCCTGTATCCTTCCTTTCCTGTGTTGTGTTATCCAGGGTTTTACACCACTGTTTTCCATATTACAGTGGCTTCATTAGTGAAGGTTTTTCTAATCATCCAAATTCTCTGAGAACCACTGCTCATTCTTATAGTCACAGCAGGCCTTTAGATTTGGACTACAGGCTCAAAAATGGGCAAGTATTGAGATGGTTAAGCTTCTCCTAAGGCAAGACAGAATCATTACAATAACTTTGCTTTCAGAGTGAGATAATGATTTCTGTCCCATCTGCAGCCCACACATTAGTACTGATTTCCCTCTTTTCCTTTGGTTCCCAGATTTCACAAGGAAAATAAAGTGGCAGATTGGGACTGTGAAAGATAGATGAGGGTGAACTGGAGGTAGTGAAGGGAGGAAGGATTAATAAAATGTCAGTACACAGAAGTGGAGAGTCATAAAAAAGCTTACCAAAGAAGGCTAGAAGTAGTAGAGGGAACTGAAAAAGTAAATAAAGAAAAATAATACATAAAAGAGGCAGATAATTTGAAAATTAGTCAGCAAGACTGCTAAAGGACAACTGTGGGAGAATCTGTGACAAACGAGCTTGACTTTTGGCAAGAGTTTCAATTAATTCTCCAAAGCATAAAAAGATGTTGAAAATCAGATATCTGAGGATATCAGACAACTCTTTAAAGGGTAGTAGTACTCATTTGTCCCCTCACTAAGTACTGTCGATTGAACATTTGGGTTTGGTACACAAGCAACTAGATGGAATATGATAGTTTGTGTTTTAAAGGAAGTTAAACTGCATCATCCTATGGTCCTTTCTGCTCTAAAATCTTTGTTTCTATCAACCTGAGGATTTCAGTGGCAGATACATTCATTAAACATCAGTTCGTAAACCTGTTTAACATGTCTCCATCTTCAGTCTGGAAAACTGTATTGGTAACAACGTCTTTAAATAAGTGCCTGACCAGCTTTCTGAATTAGGTTGTGGACAGTATGCTTTAAAACTAAGGTGAGATCAAAGGCTTCAAAAAAAAGCATTGCACAGGCAGAAATTGCTGTGTATGTTCAGACTCGGTGGCATTTTAAGTAGTCTCTCATGTCAGGAAAAGCTTTACCCAGAGTGTACGTTGTGTGTAACACAAAATACCAGGTACTGGAAGCTCTCTGTTCCCTTCCCAGTGGGGAATTCAAGAGGAAAAAAATTAATGAACAATAGATTTTTCATTCCTTTTTTTTTCCTTGAACCTAAAGAAACAAATATTCTTTACATGCTTTAGAAAATTGTCACCGTGGTTCCATAACGGAGATACCAACAAAAATAGTCCTCTATAAAGGCTTATTATAAACCCAGAAGAATGGATAGAATCATAGAATCATTAAAGCTTTAAAATACCTCTTAGAACATCAAGTCCAAGCATTAACACAACACTGCCAGGTCCATCACTGCTCCATGTTCCTAAGCACCAGATCCACATGGGTTTTGAACACTTCCAGGGAGAGTGATTCTGCCACTTCCCTTACAACACTGTGTGAGCACAGAGGGGTTGCATTGCTTCTCCAGGAATGTTGTTATCTGTGCCACATCCAAAGTAGAAAGCAAAGCCTCTGATGCTTGGTCTAGTACCATAAAATGCATACAACACTTCCCATCCAACATATATATTCATACATGGCTCCTAACGTATAAATACTTTAGGTCAAACAATCTTAAAATTATGCAAGAACGTTTATGTGGGACATTTCATACATCCCACCAATATTTCCAAATAGAAACATAGCCAAGCCAAAAATATGCACATTCATTCCCATGTCTATTCACTTTCTATTGTCCTTGGCCACATTTTATAGTCAGAATGCCAGGCATTGCAGAAAGCAATATGTATAAACATAAATTAGATCCTAAAAACCCTAAGATTGGCTGACAAATCAGGAGTTGAGCATCTGCTTGTATGTTCAATTTTGTTTCATTTTACATTCCTTTTTCCTTCTCTACAGCTATATTTTTCAGCTGATTCAAATGTAGCTCACAATGAACTGACATTTGTTTTCAAACTTCAACATATATGAAGTCATCAACAGCTAATACAGGATTATATTATCTGTGACATATTTTTAAACTTGTAACAAGAACCACAAGGATGAGAGACTTGTGATTTATTTATTTATTTTAATGGAAACTGAAATTTCCACCTCCTAGTGTGCTTCTGCAAACCAGCATTCACAAAAGTAAAGAATCTGATAAGGTTTGCAAGATTGGAATAGAGTTATGCTGAGGTCTACTACTTTGTCTTCCTGTGTGTTCATTTCCATTGCAATTGTGGTTCATGGAGTTTTAAGCTTCAATTTTACTTTGAAGGGCAAAAAGAGATTATTCCAAAATTTAAACCCAAATGTAATCTATGCATAAAAATACACAGACATTCAAAGTGAAATTGCTAAATTCCCCTGTTCTCAGTCTTTACTGTTGTAAATTACAGGAAACTAAGCACACCTGTCTGATTGATCTAGGATGCCAATGACTCAGATGAAGATGTCCTATACCTGGCATTAAGGCAAAACTCTTTGATTATGTATTTTAAGACCCGGGGACAAACTAAGACCTCATCATGATATTTTCTGGGGAAAAAGAAGAGGCAAAAACCAACTCTGGGTGCTGCACCAACGTAGGATGTGCAGAACATACTGAAATATTTTAAAATGTCTTGCAAATTGGCATTTTTGTTCCTCCCATCCATGATACAAATTTGACATTAATTTCAGTACATCAACACAATTTAAAATTGATTGTCTAGTTGAACTGTGGCAGTGTTAGCAGATGTGACAAAATATAGATCATACTTATATCCTCCTAATTGCACAGAGTCCTGTCAAAATTCCTCAGGGGAATTTTGGTAATGGTATTAGTCACAAGCAGAAACTATCCCAGAGGTTATTCAAAATACTTGGTTCACCATGTTGCAGCTAGTATTGACCTGGTATTTTTAAAGCCTGTAGTTTATCAGCCCAATCTCCCTTTCTATCAGTTGATCTATAGAACACATTTAGGCTATTTCTCATATTCAGTGCAGTTTCTTAAATTTCTTCCACTTCCAATTGTGCAATGTATGTGTAATTAATGTGTTGTCTGTAATTCATTCTCAATCTCACCCTTTGCCTACAGGGAGGCAAATAATTGCCATAGAACATTCTGTTTTCATATGGACAGATGGGCACATGCAACTTTTTATTAGAGAAATCAAGTTGGGGTGCACCTGGTCTGAACAGAAAAGAGAGGAATATTTGGGATAGTCTGTTGAACACCCCAGAGTATCTAACTTTTTCCCAAAGGAACTCTGTGTCTTGTACAAACAAGCCTCCTCACAATTCTGCAAAATTTTGCTTGAGGACAAGCCTTATTGACCACAGCAAACAGGAGTGGGTTAGTGTTGGACTCAAAGGTTTTCAGTTTTTCTCCTATTCAACAGAATAACTTTTCCCATTTCTTGAGAATGTTTAATATCTTTTCAGGGGGACATGAAATGTCTGATTTTTTTCCTCAAGAACAAACCAAAGCAAACATACCTGGCTTTGAATGCCGCAGTGGGTGGACTGGATGTGTATCAAAACCAAGCCTCTCAAAACAGGAATAGCTGAGAACTAAAATGTTTTCAAAATATTTAAAGTACCATAATTTCTCACACAGATAAGTGTTTATAAAACCATCGTAAAGGCCTTGACATATTTCTCCAACAACATGCTCATCCTGATTATTATATCCAGAATACCGTGTGTTTGTCTGGCAAGCATGGGGTGTATTGTCAAGCTGGAGGTGCTCCCACTCCTCAGAGATGATGCAGAAGTCTCTCATATCACCATAAGCTCAGACCCAGAATCACACCTAATTTAAGGCATTTAGTACCTGAATTAGCAGACATGACAAAATATAGATCACACTTATATCTGAATTAGCAGATGTCACACCAAATTCCCTAATAGGCTCCAGGGAAAAAGGACACACCTTAAGAAGATGGTTCAGATTTTAATGAGAGTCAGCTTTCTTCTGCAGGTGTTTATGGTTGTTGTTCATTTGCTTTTTCTCAGGCAACTGCAAAACTGTGTAGCTCTACCAGAAATGGAAACTGAGCCCTGGCTATAACTTATATTTTGATGACTTTCCATGCTATGAAAACCTCAGTCATTCCAAATATATGACTAGGAGGTAAATGCAGCTCCTAAACATCTGAAGCTGCATCATTTGGAAAGACATTATGACAGCAGCGCTACTAAAATCAAGTGAGCTTCCCAGTCCATATGGCATCCAGGGTCAAATTCATGAGCAAAACAATTCCATCTTAACCGATTTGGTTGTTTCACAGCTGCTCTGCCTGCTTGTCACAAAGCAAGTAGAGTGCACCAGCGAATCTGATGCCAACTGCAAATCTTATAAATATGACAGAGCCCAGAGGGTCAAATTCATCCCTGATTGAGACGCATTAACCTTATTCATCGCCTCATGCCACTTGTTTTATAACTTTGAAGTGGTGTCAGCTTTGTTTAGGATGTATAATGGTAGGAAAATGGTATGAAATATGCTGATCAATCAGATTTACAGAGGGTTTATGCTCACACGACTAGTAAGCAAGAGGGAAATCAAACTGCTAAATGACTGTCTTGAATGACTAAATGTTTTCTCCAGGAAGCAACTTCCAGCTCACAGTTTGATCACTTACACTATGGAAAATCACAGGCAGCTACTTTATCCAGCATCCTTCTGATTTAGTCATAACTTTTAATTGTCAGATTGTAGGCTACTCCCCCCTTACTTCATATTCAGCTTTTTCTGCCCTTACAATGGGAAATAATTTTTTTCCGTGTGTCTATTTGTGTTCCTTTTCCTAAGTGGAGATTTGTTTAATAATGGGCAAGGACTTGGATTCTTCATGAAAGCACTAAAATATATTAATCACTTCACTTTTGTCTGTGGAAGGAGAGGCAGGAAAGGGAGAAAGCTTTGTATGAAAATGATTAAATTGGGATTGTTTGAACTCATTATTGGAATTATTGAGCTTTCTGTTAACTTGAAAGAAAAGTTCAGATCAATTATATGCACTCACTACATGTTCTTATTTTTCTAATAGCCTGAAGATAGAAGTGGGATTTCTTGCATACAATTGCAGTAGAGGCATAAAAGACACATTTATTTCTACAGCAGAAGAGAGCAGAAGGAACAAGTCTGATTGCCATATCTTAGTTTTTCCATAGACGAGAAAAAAGTCAAAATCTTCTACCCAGCTCTGTGTAGGTGCCCCATTCAAGTCCTGAGCAATATTTCAGCTCTCTTAGACCCTTGAGATGATGTGTCCGTGCTGTGGAACTCTTGTACCAGGGTGAAACATGTTTTCTCTGATATGGTGCAAGGGAGGTTTTTCCATCCATATGCAGTAGCCTATGGTACCACTGGATGGCAATGGTTACACTTGTCACTGGCACTTTTAACTCTACTCCAGTCACTGTGATCTTCTGCACAAAGAATTGCAGCGTTGAGGACCTGGTTTTCTTCCAGCAAAGCTATTGAGAACTTTTCCATTGTTGTCTGCCACAGCAAGATTAGACTTAATATCTTTTAAAGAACGGATAAGTACTGCCCAGCTTTCTCCCATGTTCTTACTCTTTGCAGTGTAGGCAGAGACCCTCATAGAACGGATTTTAGGTTTCTGAGCCTTGGCAACTTACATCCCATATGTGAGGTAGAACAGACTTTGGGCTGCTCTAACATTGTGAGAGGGCAGGAGAGGGGAGCTTGCATGCCACTGTCACCTCCTCACATATCTCACCTGCCACAGACTCTGTATCAGAGAATTGTAGAGTCATGGAATGGTTTGGGTTGGAGAGAACACTAAAGGTCATTCCAAAACCCACTGCCATGGGGAGGGAAACCTTCCCCCAGACCAGACCTTTTAGGGATCTCCCTGTGCTGGTTTATGTCAGCAGCAGCAGTCTTTCTTCCCCACAACAGGAATTTGCCAGTGTCTGCTGCTCATCCCACATGAGTAACACAAGAGGGAACAGCTGTATTCAACAGCCTATACACAAAGCGACTACCAACACCTTCCTTTTCCTCAATCTTTTCTTGCTGTTCAAATGAGTGCACCCACCAACTAAACATGAGTTCTGCATGAAGATTTTCCATGGCTTATTCATTTTTCTTCTCATCTGTGCAGTGATACAGCCAACATGTTTGCAAACCACTGTGCTCAGTTTGGCACCAAGAAGGAAAACAGTGCAACCTCTGTCGTGTACCTGAAATTTATTGAGTTTTCAACATCATGCAGCTGGAAAGCAGCAGGCTCCAAGTGCAGAGACAGAGATGCTCATGACAGTTTCATGTAGCAGTGGTAGGAGCTTCACCAACAACTACCCTTGCTATCCTCAGCATACCACGTTTATGGCTGAGGGTTTTATTGTTTGCTACTGATGTCTCAGTTGTGTCTAGTCATAAGCAGGTATTTGTATTTCTAATCAGGAAAGTTTGGTGTTGTCACTCCAAAATTCAAACAGAATTGATCATATATAAACTTTATACACCTTGTTTTGCTCTGATGGTGTTTTAGCTCTTCTGTTGTTAATTAGGGAGAATATCAGCTGTGAATTTCAACAAATATGTTGAGAAATTTTGGAAATCTAAAACTGTAATACCCACCTCCCTGAGCATGTCGTCACAAGGCAAGAGCACAGCTCATGACTATCCTGAAGGCCTTCTAACAAATTGCTTCAATCTATCAATGTCTGGCTTTAATTGGAGGTTCAAAACCGTGCATTGGAAATATTTTTTTATGATGGAAACATATTTTAGTTTTGACCTACGTACCACTGTGAAGAACTAAGGTTCTTTCCTTGGTCCTTCATGTTCAGGGCTGAGCCTAAATCTGGGCTGAAGGCACAGACACTGGGTTGTTTTGTTTTGTGTCCTATGTGTAAATGCAAAACACTCAGAGCTGAGGAAGCAGAGTTATGAGGTAGCCTTTAAAATGACAGTTGTAAAAAGGGTAAGGAAAGATGATGTAATTCACCATCTTTTGAAATTAGCAGGAGTCACCTTCCTGTACCACTCAAAATGATCCCTCAAAGAGAATTTTGGATACCATTCTGGGAACTGCAGATAAAACACTTCACTAATGTAGAAATTATCGCATCTCGGAAGTGGAAATGGTCACTGAAAGAAGATTGCTCACTGCTTTCACCTCTCACTCTCAGACAGAGAGTATGCACAATTTGTAATGGGGGAAAATGTTAGATCTTCCATAGCTCACTGGGGAAGTCATGCCATCTAACTTTAGGAGAATGCCTCATGAACTTCTAAATGTGAATGACTTATCTAAAACTCCCTGACTGTTAATGGGGAGAGAAAGGCCTTTAGGTGTGCAGTACACTTCATCCTAAGCTGGATATTTAGGCATCATACTGATAACCCCACTCGGTAAAAGCTTACACTTTCATTGCAGGGAGAGCAGTCAGTGACTGATTCAGGTGAGTACCTTTAGTATCTAAGAGGTTTTAGGGACTTTTAACAGATACACAATTTAGCATTAATTCATCTGCTCCATAATATCAAGAGATGCATCATACAGAAAAATAGCACAGTGTGGAATCTGGGTGGGCATGAGAATGCAAGAGGAACAAAAAAGACATGTGAGAAGACAGGAGGAAAAACTTGATGATGGGAAGAATGAGTGGAAACGGCATATGAGAAATTGACAAAAGTTTTACTTGACTACATCAGTGTCCTCTATTATTTCTAAGGTTTGGGAAGTTTTGTGTTTTGCTTTTTTTTTTTTTNTTTTTTTTTGTTTTTTTTTTTTTTTTTTTTTTTTTTTAACCGGTTTCCTCCTAATCTAGATTTTTAAATGTTTTCCTTAAGTTCCATCAGCAGTTGAATGCAACCTTCCGGTTGCAAACTCCTCCACGCACTCACTTTTCCCTCCTCCCACATCCAGGATACTTGACCTTTCACTGATATCAACCATAAATTAGCTGACCCAGGGCACAAATTAATCATGAGAGCAGGCTTTAAGGAAATGCATTGCTGGGCAGAATTATGCAAGTTTAAGTGTACCTTTTTTTAGTTCACCCAAAAATGATGAAAATGCGGCTTTATTTGAGGAAAAGGTTGTTTGCCACAATATGAAAGGGGGACTGAAGAATTCTTTCCAGTTAGAGGAAGGACCATCCTATAGACTTTGCAGGCAGATTTTACTCAGCCTCCAGCATCAGAGGAAGATAAACTTGTGATAAATAATTTAACTCCAGCAGATTAAAAATGTAGATGGCCACTTTCAGGATTGAGTCTATTGAAGGTTTGGAAGTATAGAGATGAACAAAATAATATAGGTTAGGTACTCGTCTACGATACTTTTGAATGATATCCATTCAGTGTTGTCCTCACAAGGCTCCAGCAGCACTCACATGACTCTGTCATCACTTCTAGCAGGTTGTGTTCCATTTAGGTGAAATCTGGGCTCTCAGCATTGTGATTCTAACTCAATAAGATGGGGAAAGACTTTCTTTTATTTGTAAGAAAACATTAGATCTCGATTACAATGACTGCCCTAAGGTGATTTAGGAGGAAGATTTCAGAGAATGGTTCCTCAAGACAGCCCAATCTATTCCAGGGGGGTTCCCATGATAGGACATACTATGTACACTTGGATAGCAGCATCTGCCTAATTAACCTGCAAGGTTCTGGTGACAAACTACACTGTGTTCTTCTGGTTCTCTGTCCCTGGAAGTATCCAAGGCCAGGCTGGATGGGGTCCTCAACAACTTGGTCTTGTGGATGGTGTCCCTGTTCAAGGCAGGGGTGTTGGGATGGTCTTGAAAATCCCTTCCAAGCCAAACCATTCCATGATTTCAAGATACAGAGCCTGGACTACTGTATAATTAGCAAGAAACTCAGCCTGGTCTTGTTGCCTGCTCATTATCCCTTTTCCTAGTTCCAGCTGTCCACATTCTTTCTCCTGGGAGCTGGGTTGTGTATGCTGGAGATCTACCAGTGAGGACAATAAGTGAATGAGGGTTGCTCTGGAAATGAGGCCAGGTTCCTTTCCCAGAGTACTGACTATCTGTTATGAAATCCTACAGAGATTAGTCAGATCTTCTCAGTGCAGAAAATGTTGTCATCTTGGGCATCCCTTAAAAGGAAGATGGTCACTTATCTTTTTAGGTATCTCTGCTCACTGTAAAGTAATCTGCCAAGGGCTGGGATTCATGTTTAGAAACAAGGAGTGGGTGAGGGATGAGAAGCAGGTTGCTTTGCTTTCAAAAAAACCCCAGAACTTGAGCTAGAGGAAGCTGAGGAAATATATTGTCTATGCTCTCATGGAGGTCATGTGTGAGACAGAAGAAGTAAGAGCTTTAATTAAGAGTTGGTGTGCAGATCCAATATAAAGGGGTTGGCTTAAACAGTGTTTATGGACTTAAGTGAAAAAAAAAAAAAGAATTCATTTTACAGACCATTCCTTCTGCTTAACACCTTCTGTCCATGATGACAAAAGATAGTAGTATACAGAAGGTATTAGAAAGCAAAGGCCAATAGGTCTTTTTCTAAACCCTAATCTTTTCCAAGAAGCTTCTTCAAAGTCAATTCTAATGAGAACTTCTAAGTCCAAAAGTGAATATACCTCTTATTTCTATTTATGATGATAGCAGTGTAAGTGTGCAACAGCTTTAGAGTTTCTGGGTACACATGGGGCACATAAATTAAGTATTGAAGAAAAAGCCCTGGTGGGACACCAGAGTTAACCAAAACTGAAGATGGAGCCTTTTCCATCAAGTTCATAAACTATTACCACCTAAAGCAAAAGGAGGTACTTTATAATTGAGACTTGTGTTCCAGCACCATGTGTTTTGTTGCTTAGACATAGCAAATGTTGTATAATAGAGAATAGACATATATTTAAGTCATCAAAGCAACCCCCAGACCCTGTCCAGCAGACCTGACATCAGAGGGCTTATTGAATCTCTTCCCCTGATGGACTTTGTAGTGGTTATATTTAATGCTTGCACTTCCCAAAGAAAGAAAAAAAAAATAAGATGCAGACTAAAATCTCTCACATGCCTTCAATTACATCAACATTCCCTACAGAAGCGCTCCTTATTCTCCATGCTTCTGAGAGATTGTTTGAATTCAGTCGGTGGAGTCTGGCCTTAACTTTGATGTTTCAAAAGCTTGCAGAGAAACTATGCAATCAGAAAAAAAAATCTAATTAAAAGGAAAAATGATGAGATCTGAAAAAAAGTTGCAGGAGTCAGAAGGGAGGGGGAGGGAGGTGCATTTTAAGAGCTTGCTTTTAACTCCGGAGAAGTTCCCCTTTAATGTAAAAATAAATAAACTAAAAGACTTTAGTTTTAAATTCATTTTTTAAATGATAGTGAAGCAAAATTTGTGCAACTACATAGAAAAATAGAAAAATTCCAATTTAGAATTCCATCATGAAACGACACCATTCTAATTTCTCCAGGCCACGGTTTGTTAATATTCCACAAAGTCCCAGGATGCAACTATAAGACAGCATTCAAATCTATGAACATGAGGCAATCATGCTCAGCAGAGTATAACAATAATTATAATAGAGATTAAATAAAAATAATTAGAAAAAGTTCATCTAGTTTTGATGTATTAATTATTCTGACCCTGTTCTATTCAGAGTCTAATTATCTGGTTCAGTGAAAATGCCAAGATTTCTACGACTCATAAAAATTACATTCCAGTAATTATGTCAGCAAACTAAACAGTATTCATTTACCATGCCTTTTTATGCACACATTTGAATATGCTTTTTTAACTGTTTTTGCTCTTTGTTCCTATTCATGGGAAATAATACCTGTAGAGAAATTTGAAAGTCAGTAGCACTCTAAACGTAATGTGCAATTCTTGCTGATATTTTTCCTTTGTGAGGCTTCTGTAAGTCTCATATAACCTTTGTTTAAAAAACATGAATTAAAGTTCACTCTTCAGTTGTTTCAAAGAAGCATTTTGAAGTCTGTGCTGTTAAAAAAAAAAAGAAAAAAAAAAGAAAAAAAAAAGAAGAAAGTTTAAAGTGGCAACACAAAGCAGAATTTCCTTTTAAATATGTTGGCCATAATAAAAGACTATAAACCAGCCCACCCCCGTGTTGACCATGGTTAGTGTGTTTTTAGAGGGACAGATTCTCATCCTTGTATGTTCTCTTTTTCTGCCTTATGGGAATGCAAATAAAATGTGTATCACCAGCCACACTACATAAAGTGATATAAATCACTGAACCTCAACAGGATGTGAAAAATTTGCAGTCGGGTGGGGATGCGGCCCTGATTTCTGATGAGACAGAAGATGACACTAAGGCTGCCTTTTCACACAGAAAACAACTTTGTCAGAGGGCTGTTGAGATCTAGTTGGTATTAATGAATTTTCAACTATATAATGTTACCTCAAGCTTCAGCCTTGTACCAATGCTTCTTAAACTGTTGACCTCTATCCAGAAGAAATGATGGAGTAAATCAGTGTCATCCACCCAAGAGGCCAGTAAAGTCACCCCTAGGTTAAGAAAAGGATGCAAATGGGTCACAGTAATTTACTATAGATAGTAGTGTGGTTACTTTGTGAAGGGAAATAAAACAGGGACTAAAGCTTTCAGCAATAAGGAAAAACCTTCATTATGTGAGATTTATTTGTACCCGAGGGAACAGTATAATGATCAACAGATCTGACTGAAAGCTACACAACAAAAACAAAATGTCCCAAAAAAAAATCTTGTAAATACTCAATTCATTTTAAAAATGGTAATCCAAGTCATTTTCTGCGATCAAGATCCTTCAGCTTCCGATTGATATTTTTTCACCTGAATAGAGCAGGATTAGAAATATATACATTCCAGTTTTGATTTTGTTTGGATTTGGATTTTTTGGGTTTTTTCAGGAGAAAAGATGACAATAAACTGATATTCCTAAACTAATCCCTACAGCTTTTAAAAGTGGAAATTCATATATGTTTCTTCATTATTTGTTGTGCTGGATATTTAAAATGATATTTAATGATTTAAAATTATATTTAAACTTTCAAAATGCATTTCAATTTCAAATGACTGCTGATGTTTTGCTTTAAGAAGGGTAAATGCATACAATGTTCTAAAATTTCCTATTCTAAAATAGTTTACCTGCTGCTCCTTAAACACATGTACCTTAGGAAATTTCAGCCTTTAGGAGTTTTTTAAGGCTTTTCTCTTAGCATAAATCACATTTCAAGTACACAGTTTTCTGGTTCACAATATAACAATTTCCAGCTGACACAAGTGAGTCCAAAATCTATTTTGCCAAAAACCTACTTAGATATTTTCTGTTCAGCAACCAACCACTCTGGTTTTATGGTTTGGGATTTTTTTTCCTCTTAGCTTTCGGCTTTGTTGTAGGTTGAAAGACCTTGTAACCTTGGCCAAACCAAAGGAACCATGAAAGAACATAAAATACTACGAGGAAAATATCTTAAATATACAGCTTCTATTAAATTTCTGCAATTGCCACTTGTCTAATTTGTTCAATTATTTTCAAAATGTCACAACATGAAGCTTTGTCATATTCATAAACTATATATTGCTTTGACAGAAGTACCTGGGCAGTCACTTCTGCTGCTCAGGGAGGAAAAACTCCATTGCATTGCTCAATTTAAAAATTAATTAATTTCCTGAAATTCGAAGTCTTGTTCTGTTTATACAATGAGCTTTCATGTAGGACAATATATACCTGTGTTGGGAGTATTTAACACAAAAGATTGTGTCCTGGAAGACTGAAATGGTGCTGTTGTCATGTCTTGTAGAGAACTGCGTCTCGTATGGAATGACTTTCTGCCTTAATCAGCAAGATAAACTCTTAACAATACTATGGAATCGGAATAAAAACATGCACCCTTGCACCATAGCCAGCTAAATTAAAGTATAACAGCTGATTTTGTAAATAAAGATGTCAAGTGTTTCAGGCAATGAAAGAACTTTCTCTTGCTGTCAGAACAACAAATGGATTGACATTCGGCTTCGATCTCCAGCACTGCCAGCACAATTTGCTGCAAGTTTCTTGCTGCTCCCATGTGTTCTCCAAAGGCTGTGCTACAATTCTTTATAGAAAATGTGAGAATATTGAGAAAGTTCTGGATATTTGATGTACTTTGATATTTTTCATACAGTTTTGAGACAAAGAAGGGAAATAAAACCAGACCTTTTAGAATTCCTCTTGCAAAAGGCAAGAGAAGAGAAGAAGAAATAATGTTAATATCAAAGGTTCATATCAATGTTATCTCCTCTACAGTCAAATTTTGCTTACATTAATGTACTAAAAATCAATTAACAGTTTCCTACACTTCAGCAGAATAACTCTTTTTTTTTTTTTTAAAAAAAGCAAGCATCAAAAACACTCACCCAAAAATGCAACACAAACACTCATTTTGTTGAGATCTAAAATACATCTATTTTGAAAGGCATAAAGAGTGATTCCTTATTATTCCAAAGAAAAGCTGATTTATTTGCCAGTGAAATGGAAACTTTCTTCCCCCAAAACGACCAAAATAATAAACCAAGGTTTCTTTCTCTCTCCCTCCTGCCTTCCACTCTGTTCTTAAGCTGGAAAGACTCAGATCATCTAGCAGTACCTATGTCAGACCACAGCATTTTGATTTAGTGTTGAGATGTCAACTTAAATTATTTCTATGGATAGTTCCCTTATGAGAGGAAAATTATCTCCATCAAAAAAATGTATCAGATGGGTGGGCTGCAACTATCAATTACCCTCCGAGTACAAGCTTTGGCTAAATCTTGTTTGCTGCTTATTCCCTCGTGGGCCAGAGGTTAACCTGTTAAGTTGAGAACTGATCCCAAAGTAGACATTAATGTCTTAATGCATTTAGTGGCTGTGGATCTTTTTGGCGGCAGGCCCCTGGGATTGCATTGTTTCTCATACTTGACTAGGTCACCAATTGCAGAGGGCACCTGGAATGCTTGAAAAAATATGGCTCGGTTTACCCTCTTCCCCCAGTTATTATTTCAAAGCTGGATGTCTTTCTACTGTTCAAGAGGTTCATGTGTCATGAAATATTTTCCAAGGAACCAATAAGAATAATACAGCCGAGCTTTGAAGAGGCGTGGCCTGCCCTTCTTCTTGTTGTTTCAGGCACATTATTGTAGCTTTACAGGACTGTAATTTTTACAAAAGGAAATTATTTGGGTTTCACCTTTCTCTGCATCACACTTCAGTATTGGAAATGAGCAAAAATGCTCAGACTGTTTGCCACGGGTCAGACTCTGAGGTCTGGCTCTGGTTTTACCAGCCAAGGTTTGGCTAGCTTGTTGGTTTTTTCTTTCTCCCCACTAGTATTTCTATTTAGGCATTCTAAGGCAAAATTCGAGGATGGAATGATAATACAAAAGAGGTGAGAACACTGAGGTGCTTAGCCTAGTTTAAAGAACATGTAGGGTTTCTTCAGCCACTGCTATAAGTCTCAGAATCATGAGTTCTTAGAGCTCATAAAATATTTTCACTGTAATATCCTCTGTACAGAGGCTTGGGAAATAATTGTGCAGTGTCAGATCTTTATCCCTGCCCAATCATAACCTTGAGTGGAAAGACCCACAGATGTTCTGTGAGTGCTGGTATTTGTACCTGCAAGCAAGGTTTTGCCTCTTGGAGTCATAGAATTGTAAAATATCCTGAGTAGAAAAGGACCCACAAGGATCTTTGAGTCCAGCTCTTTGGGGTGCTGTGTGGAGAATTAATTGTCTGGCTTTCCCAATCAGCAGCACTTCTGCAAATTTGATTTCACTGTTTCCAGCTGAAATTGAGCATTTACTGGGCTTACTACGACAAAGACAGGGAGAGAGTTCTGTAAACCCTGTGCCAGATTTTCTAGGCCCACCGGATATATGAAATGAAGAAAGAAAAACTCACACAATGATTTAACCACAAAATTCACAACTAGAACTATGTCTATAGGTATTTTATATCAATTACAGTGGCTGCTGATGAAAGAAAATTACAGTAAAAAAAAAATCAGACTTGAAGGAAAACAGCAGTTGTAGGAAATAAATAAGAGACAGTGTTTGCAAAAGCCCTGCAATGAGGGGCTTCTCTTCTAAAGAACCATGTTATCTCCCTGCAAAGTCCCGAGCTTCTGAGTCCTTTTAAAGGACTCAGCTGCTCATGGGTGATATCAACTTTTAGCTGGATGAGCCCCAAAATGAGCCACCCAAGGATCAGACCACACTGTTTGCAGCCAGGACTGTGCATGCATAGGCAATTACTCCAGGAGAAAGTGATGAGAGAAAATGTAATGTAAACTCTGCACTCAGCCAATAAATCTTACAGTAGCCTAATTTTTCTAGGACTGATGCCTCGAGCAATACCTGTGTGGGCCGGAAAGGAAGGAAGAAAAAGGTCTTGAAGTTTCTAAAATTCCCTTATCCTGTTTATCAGAATACTGTTGCTTCTCTTAAATTGTGACCTTTCCCTTGGGGATTTTGCTCTCCAGATGAGGCTTCAAAGCTTTTGGGTAACTGCAGGAGACGTCCTTGACCATGAGTAGACCAGAAACACGTATTAGGACCAACTGCAACTAATTTCATGCTGTCAGAGTAGAGTCTAACCTCTGAGTCAGCAGTCACTGCCTGTTTCCAACTGACTTTTGTAGCTCTAACCAATGTCAGCTGACTGAGGATGAGAAATAAAATCTTCATTTGGTCAGAATCTTTACTTTCTGGTCAAGTATTGCATATTCAAGGTTACGAACAAGTAGCCAGCTCAGCTGCAATCTGCTTATGAACATTAGGCACTCAGTGAACAAAGTTAGTTGCAGTCTTGAACCTTACATTCCCTTTTCCTGCATCAAGGAGGAATATATGGGATGGTTTCATCTACCTCAGTCAATGAGGAACCATTGATTGTCAATAGTTACATCAGAGGGAGTAAAAAAATGGCATGGTGAAGAAATAATAGCAATTATTAGGGGTTGAGTTTGCTTGTGTTTTGCAGAAAAGAAATTGAACAGGAATTTTCTTTGTCTAAATTTCCACACATACTTTTCCCCCCTCAGACCTGCTTTCTCATTTTTTTTTTTCTTTAAACAAAATATGAGGTCTTTAGTTATTGACTTAGGAGGCATCTGGTTCCAGTCAGTAAAAGAAAAATTTCAATTGCCATTTTAAGAAACTTTGCAGAAAGTTTTTGCTAAATGGGTTTTAAAATATCGTTTTGTTTTTGCTAGGGCTTTTTTAGTTTTATAGAGAGACTTTTTCCAACGTAAATAAAGTTTTAATAGCGGGAAAAAATATCAAACAGGAAACAAGTCCCCCTAACTTATGTTTGGCTGTAATTTCCCCTAAAAAGACAACAAATCTCTCACACCTCCTGCTAGAACATAAAGGATATGCTTTTTAAAAAAAAACAGACAATGGGCTCATTTCACATATGCATCATATTTACTTTTACTGAAATATAAAATTAAATTAGCAGGATTCTCTTCCCTGCATTAAGCCAGATTTTGCCTTTTTGTTGCAATTTTGACCTATTACAGCTTAAAATCACATTCAGGGACAGTTAAATCATAGGTCAAGTAACTTATTATGCGATGATAACCACTTGTGAGTCTGAGCCCAAACTTGCATAAATTATCTACATTAAATTCATATGTTTAATTAATGGAACTGTGCCTACATGGATAGTTATTGTGGTTTTAAAAAAACTACCCTGAGCTTACTTAGCCCCGTTTTGCTATTAGTTAAAGCCAGAAAAGGGATGATTTTTAACTAAATAATGTATGTTGAAGGGGGTTGAGTAGGATATAAAACAAACCCAAAGTTTTGACTAGCTGTAATTTTCATCCAGGAAAGTAAAATTGTTTTCGACCTTTGTTGGTGTTGTTGTGACTTTATTGTAAATTATTCAACTTTTCCTCAACTACCATGAAATATGCCAGCTATTTTGTGATTGTGGTATAGTTATTTATCCCATTTTTTTCACATATTGTGTATAATAATTGTCAGACCATAAATATATTTGCCTATATTTGTCTTCTATTCTTGGAGCATAGAAGACTTGAAGTGCATTTTCAATCACCACCTTAGCAACACAAAAATTAATTTGTAAAAAATTAAAGTAAAACAAACCATTTTTGTTGGTGAAAGATCAGGTCTTACCTTTCATGTTCCCATTTTTATTTCTTGCCCCTACCCAGCCTCATTCTTTTCTATCCCATAATTGTGGTGTTATACGGTGAAAAATCATATTTTATCCATTTTAGACATTTTTTCATCGCTTGTGGTGACATTTTGACTGCTTATTTTCCAGCAGAATTCGTTGCTTGATCCAGTTTTACCCACAGTCCCATGTCAGTGCAAATTACACGAAGACAAGGAAAAGCAATGAGCAGGGACATGGCAGGGGAAGCTTCTCTCAAGCCTCACAGCCTCCAGCAGGAAGGTAGGTTTAACCATCCCCAGGAGTTTTATGCACCAGCAGGAAGGAGAAAGACAAGGCAGCGCCTGAGCTCCAACTTTGAAAATGTCATGGTGGATTTAGGTATGTAAATCCCTTTAATAGCCCATCCCTAAGTGATTTGACTGAGGTCATAGTGACATTTTACAACAAATCAGAGAATGAAGCCCAGATGTGCTATGGCCCATACAGGCATCCTATCTCCTCTTCTAGCTTTCCTTTCTCCCTTTTTACACTGTAACCTTTCCCTAACACCTTTAAGATGGTCAAAACTTGCAGCCTCCATCTTTGGTGGTTTTAGAGCATCAAGGACCATCATAAATGTACCATAGGGGACAGGATTTGAAACAACAACAACAACAGTGAGCACGCAGAGTTTTTTTTCTTATTTCACTCCCAAGGCGAGGAATTTTTACAATACCCTCTGGAGTTCCCCTGGCCTCAGCATCAAACATAGAGTGAAGCAGCCAAGAACAGGCCCACACCCTGCACAGCTTGCCAGCAATAATTAATTAACTTAGGAGCAAACAGCAGCAAATATTCCCTGCATAGGATCACACGGTTTCATCTGGTTACATTCCAGTGATTGGAGTGTCACTCCATCTCTTTGTTTTGCTTTTATTTTCCTCAATGTGTGGGTGGGTTTTATTTTTTGTTGTCCTTTTTGTTGTTGTTTTCCTTTAAATGATAACTCAGAATCTGATTTAATAACCTAACTCTCAGCGCTGAGCTCCAGGAATAAAAATAGAAATCCAGAAATTTAATCTTTCTTGTACCTGCTAAACTTGAAACCTCAGTGTCTCATCAACAGCCTTTCAAACTGATTATTGCTCCTGCATGGACAAGGCAGATATTTCTTGACAGCAAGAATCTGTTCCTGCCATGAACACTGCTGGAACATCTCTGTCAAGCGATTCATAAGCAACTTCAGCAGCTTGTTGTCAGCTTGTCTGGTGCTGCTGCCACCTACTAATAATGTTCTCCTGCAGCCACAGGTGCTTAGAAGCACCACCTCACCAAGACTTTGGAGTTTGGCTTGTATGCCATCCCTAACCCAGGAAGGTAAATATAAGTGATATGTTTTCCTACTTGCTCACAGGAATCCATTTGGGAGGTCATTTCAAAGCCCAAAGCATAACTGCTAAATTAGGGGTAGGGACTGCAGTCCCATTTTGTATAAGGACTCCCCAGCTAGAGTGTGCCCCACTGCTAAGTACTTACATTCATTTCTGCCCCCATTTGACATCAGAGACTCATGGAATCACAGGATCATAGAACATTTTGGGTTGGGAGGGTTGTTAAAGGTGGCCTGGACAATTGGCAGGGACATCTTCACCTAGATCAGGTATCTTAGAGTGCCATCCAACCTGGCCCTTAAAGTTTCCAGGGATGGGGCCCCTCCACCTCCTCTCTGGGCAGGCTCTGCCAGTGTTTTACCACCACCTTTGTAAAAATCTTCTTCCTTGTAGCTAATCTAAATTGACCCTATTTCTTTCAAACCATTCTCCCTTGTCCTTACAAGATAGATCCTGTTAACATGTTTGTCCTTATGTTCCTATAGACCCCCTAATCTCTCATTTAGCAGGTAGGATGCCTTAACTAGGAGGTCTCAGGTGTTCCTCCTTCCAGAGGGTTCACACCCCTTACAAGACACAGACGATCTCACTCCACAGCTCACATCGCTGTCCTGGGAGTGTGGTGTGATTAATCAATTATGATTGATTTCAACCTAACTGCAAGATAAATTTCTCGAGGATGTTTGAGGCATGGATGACCTCAGGCCTCTCTGCTAAGGCCATTCCAGTTTGCAAGGAATAATTCAGTAATCCTTATGCCCAAAATAAAAGTGCATCAAAGCACAGAAGGGAAGCTGCAGTTCCTGTGCACATATGAGCTGCTCCTGGAGTTCCCTCTGTCCTTGTCACTCCAAGGTATGTGTTGTGTGTGGATCTTGGCTATAAAGACATCTTGATATGTCACTGAGCTGCTTCATAACCTATTTCAGGCACTCACCTGCATTGTAGGGGGGGAGAGTTTTGATTCTAGCCTGGAGGCTGCTGAATATTTCAATACGTGCTATTAAGCATTCAATGCAGTGGGAACTTGAGTCTCTTCAGTCCTTAAACTATAGATCTGTGTTAAAATGTGCCTTTCCTTCAACTGAACTAGTGGAAATCCATGCAGAGCGAAATAGGCTTGACCAGAAAAGTTATGGCAATTTCCCCCTGCACTTCACCACCCAGGACACTTATCAACAGGGTGCTGAATATGGGTTAAAGCAGTTCCAAAGAGTTAACAGATTCAGCTAAGATTTCCACTTTTTCCATAAATAGACTCTATTTTGAAGTTTTTTGAAAAGAAAAGATTGATGCATTTATTTCACTTACCTTTGGAAAGGAAAGTTCTGAGTGTCTAATTTAGAAATGTTCGGAGATGTACAACTTCAGAGCTGGAAGGCTTGAAACCCTCAGGAATGTGTAGGAAATAAATAAACTTTCATCTCAGCCATTTCTTTCTGGCAGAATTAGGCAAGTTTTTGCTGAATATGATGGCTTTTGTTGCCTCTATTGACAGGCAATTAGAACTCCAGCTTGCAGGTATCTACATGAAAATTGGCCACTATACTGCTCTGCACCATGATGCCCAAGTTCCCTTAATGGATTGTCCTTTATGAATTAAGAGGAACATAATAAAGCACAGACTCATGGGGTTTGTCTTTTGAGCTCTGGATGTAGCTGTTATGAAGACAGGAAAAAAAGCCAGTGATCACTTCTCTGTAGATTCACACCAGATGTGTTGGGCAGGTGGGAACCTGGGGCTGTAGCACTGGGACCTTCTCAGGTCTTATTTTTCTGTGGATCCTCCACAGAATCCAGCCCATGTATGTACACAGCAGCTTGTTCTAAAATTGCCTCCATTTTTCAGCAGTCCTTTTGTGTGTCTAAGGCTTTCAGAGGTTATATTACTCCTTCAGTGAGGCTACAGACTCGTTGGCATGGTCTCCATTGCCCAGACCTGCCCTTTGCATAATTGCTCCCATCTAGGCAAAGCAGTTGTAAAACCATCAACAGTTCAAGAAAGCCCAGGTTTGCTACATAATTCAGCTCCCAAATTTGGCCTTTCCTTTACTGGATAACTCCATCTGTTAATGAACACAAACCAGATAGCCACTCCTCTTAAAACACTCATTGGACCAACTCATATTTAAATGTATGTTATAATATATGGCTTGTTGCATCTTGACCAGATTTTTAAATGCAGGAGAGCTAAGCAAATGAGCATGATTTTTGCTCTGTGCTGATAGGCTGAAGAAAGCCTTAGTCACATAATGAAAGTGGCCAGAATTTACTCAATGAGATGTTCTTGGGAAACATTCAACAGCTGCAAGTGTAGCATTTGAAAGCCCAACTCTTGTGGTTGCATTTTATTAAACTGTTTCCTATCTGTGCAGTGTGATTGTTAGTTATGGAGAAGAGGGTGAAATATTCTTCTATGCTCAATAAAAATTAGGCAGGGGAGCTCTTGCTCTGTTTTCATCCCAGCTCCTTCTCTGTGTTTACAATTATTCTCCTTCATTGTTCATGAGTTAAATTTCAAATGATGCCACATAGGGAAGATTTGCCAGACCTGACTTGTCAGGGATTGTGTGTGTAAGGAATTTCAGAGCAACCCAAGGACCCATCATCACACTACAGGAAACAAAGAAAAGAAAGAAAAAAACATTTAGACCTGTTTTCAGTGCCATTCGTTGTTTATGGGTGAAGGTTTGGCAGCCAAATGGCAAACTTGTTTCAATTAAAAGGTGAATGATAACGGAGGTAAAAAAAAGAAAAAGAACTAGGGAGTTTTCTGGAAAGGAAAGCAGCAGGCTATAGTCTTTCCTTTTGCTTTTGCTGGGCTCTTTATTTACTTATTTATCATCAATTAATTAGCAGCACTGCAGAAACACTAGCTCCCAAACAGCTTGCCACTTGTGCTCAGAGTAAATACCCAGTACACACAATGTAATTAAAAATGTAAATAATACTATCGTCAAATGCTAGCTTACGTGTCAGTAGAAAGGACACTGCAGGACTCGGGAGAAGTAATAACAACAGTGATCTGAGGGCTACAGATCTGCTCATTGTGTGTGTTGACCATAGGGTAACACATGGGTCTAATCTTTTTACTCATCGTGGTAGTACCTCATTGTTGATCACCATCAATATGCACACTGAGCACCAGCCAAAAAGAGAGCAGTCACTGTTGTCATGGTGATGTTGTGAAAAGAGGCAGCAAAAAAAGCTCATCTAGTTACAGGAGGGGTGGCTAGGGGCTTGGGAAATGTGGGTTGGAGTCCCTTGCTTGTCACAGGGCTTTGAATAGGACACCGGCGGCTCAGTCATTGGATTGAGAGCCATTCATCTCATTGAAACAGGTCTTTAAATCCTTCTGAGAGTCCTGCCTCAGTTCCCCATCCTTACTACTCCACTACTCAGTGGCATCTTTACTGCTTTGGTGTCTGCGGCCATTTACATTTCTCTGAGGTTCACCTATACGTAACATCTCATCCCCTGGTTAATTCTTAAATTTCTGACTAACAAGATCTCTTCTTTGAATAGGAGGACTTATGTCCACCATCTTCTCTTAGTAACCTTGGGTAATTTACCAGAAAGTGAGTATTCTTGCAAGATCTAAGCCTTTGCTGTAAAAATGTTTTGAGGGATGTACTCTGAAAGATACGCATAAGCATTATAGAGACTCCCTATTCCCACTCAAAAAAATCCAAAACCTAACCAGAAGAAAACACAACAAAAAACAGATTGAAAAAGGAAGGAAATGGGTCTCCCAAATTAAAGCTGTTATGAGTGAGAATTGCTGAAATCTCATTGCAATTAAGAAAAGCTAATCACAGAATCATAGAAACATGGAATGGTTAGGGCTGGAAGGGACCTAAAAGATCATCTAGTTCTGGCCCCCCTCCTATGGACAGGGACACTTTTCACTTGATCACATTGCCTGGGCCCACATCCAACCTGGCCTTGAACACTTCCCATGCTATTGAGGCTTTGATTTTGGTAAGAGTTGAGATTAACGGGAAGGCTGAGTGTATAAGTGTGCCCTTGTCAAATGTAGAATGGAAATATTTTGTGATTCCAGCATCACCAGCACTTATCCCTTGCCAAAGGATGAGAGTACCATGAGAGTTTTTGGCTTCTGTCTTGCACTAGCCCTGCTGTAGAAGCGGATCCTACCCACTCTTCTCCCCAATTTCTTGGAAAAGGAACTATGTTTTCCTTGTCATTCCCTCTAGAACTCAGTCCTTAAAGAGAAGCAATTGCCATTGCTGTAAACTCACTGCCTCATGAGAAAGTCTTTATGCATTTCAGTACGTGAATATACATGCACGCGTGTTAATATATGTATATATATAGCATTTAATCCAGTGCATTCAGTCTCTGATTTGGGCTACTAATTGCAAATATTACTTTAAATAATAATAGTATTACTAATAATATTGGTATTGATATTGATGATGGTAATAATAATAATAACAATGGCTAATCTAGGCTATAGAGAAGAAATAGAAAAAGACCTTTGAAGGGAAGTCTGCAAGACTAACAAAAACACTTTTTCTTCATTCCTTAATGCAATCTTAATTTAATATTCTGATCAGGAATGAAGAAGGAGTTGTGCAAAAAGCTTTGCTTGGTTTATGCAGGGGCTTTGCATCATTAACATTATTCCTTCATAGTAATATTTCCTAAACTGAGGGCACTGGATTTGGGTGCTGCTAACACAGCACACTGATGGGTTTCTACTGCTTTAACAGGTTTGTGGTAGCTGCCTTAACAAATGAAAGGTATCTTTAAAAAGCTCAGGGGTTTTTTTTTAATATATATCATTGTATTGATCAAAAAAATATTGCTTGCGATTTATTCTAGATACTGGCCAAATTTAAAAAATCCCACATATTATGATGTTTTTCTTGGCTTATTCTACACATAAGTAGGAAAAAATCAAATTATGATCACTGCTCAGGGCCTTTCCATGATTTCTTAAAATTTTAATAATTAAATAAAGAAAGCCTGAGATGACTTTGAGGTGTAGATTTTGCAGACTGCTCCCTGAAATATGTCATTTGAATACTGATTTCTTATTTTCTTTTTAAGGAAGCAGCAGAAAGATTTGTTATATTTCTTGTTGAAAAATAAAATGGCACATTTAGTCACTTTTATGCATGTAAAGCCTTTCTTCTTCCCCTTTGACACTAGCATTCTTACTTTTCCCTTCAGTTTTTTTTTGCTAGTGCTGTTTATATGCCATATTACACTCTCTAATTTCCTTTTATCTTTTCTTTATTTTGCAATGTCTCAGTACATGTCTCTTTAAGACAAGTTAATTTAGTCAATTACTCCAGTTTGGTTTCAGATAAAATCTTTAATTTATCCAGGCCCCTCTTTATTCTTTCTAAGATCCTCTTTCCATTAATTTCATGAAACATTCTAATTCTCCATTTTAGGAAAAAGCTAATTTCACTCACTTGCACAGAATTCCTCAGTCTTTTTCCTCTATTGCACGTTTTACTTAAAACGAAGTATGTGGGGATTGGTGATGTTCTGACACACTAGAGCAGCTTTTCTTTCCTTTTCTGCCTGGAAAACTACCACAGATCCACTTGCCTTCTCCTGCATCTCTGTATAAGGCAGAAAACGATGCATTCCCAAAAGGATGAAGAATTTTTCCTGCTCAATCACGAGAGGACACCTATTCCACAGTCGCTGAAGCCACGCCAATCTTGCAAAAGGGTTGTCAAGCCTTGGAGCAGGCTGCCCAGGGAAGTGATGGAGTCAGCATGCCTGGAAGTGTTCAAAAAATGTGTGGATGTGGCACTTGAGGACCTGGTTTAGTGGTGGGCAGGGTGGTGGTGCTGAGTTGACAGCTGGACTTGATGATCCTAGAGACTGGATGATTCCAACCCTGCCAAATATGACTCCAGGATTCTGTACCCCTAGGTGGTGGGTATGGGGGATTGTTATTTGGGATTGGCTGGAACACTAGGGGGACAATGTTGGGGCTGGCTGTAGGTCAGCAGGTAGAGGCAGGTGTGCCATGCAGTCATGCTGGAGTTTCCCTTCATTGGTGCTGGAATTTCCCTCCATAGTGCTGGAAACAGAGACTGCAACTCTCTTGAAGCCTCTCCCTCTCCTCTCACCTTGGATTTTGTTTTCCACGAGTATTTCACATCCTGGCAGTTCCACAGGTTTGTTTTGCCTCCTCCAGCAAGTTGCTCCCATTTTCCTCATTTATGAAATGGGAGAGATAAACCCATTGCAAAACAGCTTGACCACCAATAGCCCCAGAGGGCATGAAGCAATGAAAAGGCAGAGATTGGTCGCTACTGCAAATAATTATATTGCTTCAGAAACAGCTTTCCTTGTTTAGTAATTTTCTTGTTCATCTGCACTCCTTGCTTCACTCAACTGGTCTTAGAGACAGGAATTGACATGTGACAAGTCCCTGACAATAGTCAGTCCCCTTGTACTATCCCAATATAAAAATACTTCAATGTGCTGCTGTATTTGTGCAGAAAAAATCTTCCTGATTTTCCATGCAGAGGCACAGACAACAGGATCAGGGTTTGCTGAAACTCAACCGAAAAAAAAAAGGAAAGAGACTAAAAAACAAAACATAGAAACATGGGGGTTGGGTGGTTTATCCAGCCGGCCAGAAATCTCATCCTGAACACAAGATGGAAGTAACTCAGTGGCCAGAGTGTTCAAAACTTGGAAGACGTGGAGGAATTTTATTGTTAGCAAAAGTTCTTGGAAATGGGGATTAAAAATTTATCCATTAAAATAACGAAAATGTAGTGTTCAGCAAAATGGACTTGTTTTATCAAGAATAAGTTTACTCCTTTTGCAGCATGTTTTAAAAAACTATTTCATCAGAAAAATACACAAAAAAGACCCCCTAAACAAAACCAAACAAAAGACCTCAAAAAAGAACTGGGTACAGTTTGAAACATCAGCATGTTACCCCACAGGAAATGTATTTTGGTAATCTTCTGCTCCTTGTCTTTGTAAATTAGAGTCTGATGAGCCAAAGTATATTTTTGATAAATTATTTCTCTTCTTTGTACTGGCGTATGTCAGAACCTCAAAATGTATTGCAAAAGCTTATACAACTCTAACTCTGCAAAGCAGTGGAAAATGTGATCCAGACCCTCAGCTGCAGGGTAGCAGGGTATTTTAGACTAAATGCATTTGGTTCAGTCAAGCAGTGTTTACATACACGGAATCTCTCTATTTCTGTGCAGCATATTGACCTGAACTCCCCTAAATTAAACCCCTTTTTGCAAAGGCACTTCAAAAAGCAACCTCCTTATAGAATACCACCAATGTGAACTACATTTGCAGAGATAACCCCATCACAGTGGACTCACATTTGGAATAATATTTACATATTCAATTTTTTCTATCATGAAATGCTCTATCAACTGTTACATTCCAATAACCGTGAACGTAAATGAGTGCAGACTTCAAATGGACAATCATTAACCTATGCTGTAATGATTATACAACATCCTTCAAATACTGAATGTTTTGAATGTGATCAAGTGATTCTTTCTTGTTATTTTGACTTTCATACTAATTATTAAACTTTAATTACCCATTATGGGCAATTATTAATATTTATTGTGCATTATTGTCATTGTTCATGGGCTTTTATAAAGAGAACTATACTTGATATAGAAAAAAATCATTAAATTAAATATTCATTTACATGGTTTTGCAGCAACCTATTTTTAAAACAAATGGGTATGAGCCTGTTTTTCTATTAGCTGTTATGTTTACAAATATTGATTTAATGACCATTATTCTTCTTGACTACATTTCTGTGACTTTCTATACCTTTATGTTTTCTCTATAAGCATTTTTTCCCTTGTTAAGATTACAAATGTGTACAGAAAAAAAAAGTTGTTAGAAAAGCAAGCAAATAAAAAGTTTCTACCAGTTGCATTAGCAGTAAAACTTATTGCCAGTGTTGGTACCTGGGATAAGACATAAGTACAAAATGCAATCTCATTGTGTTTAATTTAAAATTAGGTAAAAGTAATATTTCATTTATTAATTTCTCTAGAAATTGAGATGGGATAAAGCCAACTGACTTTTTGAGCAGCACACAGAGCTTAACTCATTTTAAACGTGCTTAAACATAGCAAGGTTCCTAGTAAGATTTTCAAAATCTCTATGCCTGGACCAAAAATACAAGTGATACTGTGGTCCAGGGTCAGTTTTCAATTTAAATGAGTAAAGTGTGTCTTCAGAAATGTCCCAGGCCAGACAGTAAGGTAGCACATAGGGTCCAAAATAAATTTGGACAATTTCCTTGAAAAACCTCCAAATTTGAGTTGAATTCTTTGAGATCTTTTATTCAAAAGCATTCCTTAAAATACAACTGCGGGTTGCTTTTGGCCTCTAGCAGTTTACTGAGGCAATCTCCAGCTGAAGGTTGACATATTTCAGTGCTTCCAGGGATGGGGCATCAATACCCTCTCTGGGCAACCTGTGACAATGTCTTAGCACTGCCATAGTAAAGAATTTCTTCTTAGTATCTAATCTTAAACCGCCCTTTTTCAGTTTTCAGTGTTTAATTGGTGTGTGTAGCTCCTGGCAGGAATGAGCTCAGCACACGCATTCACTCAGGACGTTCATTCCCTCAGTACAAACAAATTCAGTCCCTCAGTACAAACAAATTCAAAGCTCAACCTCAGCCCCGGACATGGCCACCATGCACTTGCTGAAAGCATTCCCAGCAGGAAAAGTCAAATTTGAATATTTATAAAAAGTGAGCATAAAATGTGTGTGTGTGTGTGTGTGTGTGCGCTCCATTTAAATTAATTTTACAGATGATCTGGACTAACAATATAAAAAATAAATTTTTGCAGCATCTCCCCTTGTATATGCTATTTTTTCTTTTCATAAATGTATTGCACATTCATTTCCATGAGTCTAATGTGACTATACCCAACTAAAACGAGACATACTTATGTAAAATCTTACGCCACCTTAAAGAATTTGACCCGTATCAGGAATGATGTATGATACAGGACTGTACCGTCTGTGGTTTTATTTAAACCTCACATAATCAGATGCCATATGCAGGTTTGAAAAACCTTGGTTTTCTGTGCATATCTGGATTGCTCCTTCTCCCCTAGAAGCCCATAAGAACATTGATTTGAAGCAAAGCACAGCATGCAAGGAGGCAGGAGCAGCAGCTGGTTTATGCACACTTACATGCATACCAATATCATTCTTACAGGTTCATGTAAAAATAATCTCAGGATTTACTTCCAAATAGTCCAAATCCCTCTTTCCCTTTATGATAGGCTCCACTGTGCCTGTTCGGATTTCCAGGTGTCATTTAAGAATGTGAAGTGCTTGTGAAACAGGAGGCAGAACAGCTAAACCTGCTTCTGAAACAGATGACCCCATCTCCTCTGCACACCAGAGCTGGCCACTGGATTGACCTGGATGTGTATTCACCTGTTTTCTGAGGGCAGAGGGGCAATTCTTTTATTGTGATTTATTGTTTTCTTTGAATATAATTCTGATTGAAATCTGAGTAAAATGCATTTAAAATAATGAATGTGTGTTGCCAAAAAAATACTGCAGAGGTGTAATCTTTGACCTGTTTTCCCTGAGAATGTGCAAGAGAAATTTAGATATTTTCATGAGCACAGCAGGATTTTTACAGCTCACATTTCTGCTCCGTGGTGCTCTCAGAGGGGCAAACTGCATAGAAAAACATTAGATGCTCGATTAGATAATAGCATTAGCATTTAAGATAAACTTTCCTTTCTTCACAAAGATAAACCCTCACTATTTAAAACGTTTTTCATCCTCTAGTTCCTCCACGGGAGAAGCTCGTGCAAGCTACCTGCCAATAGCAATTAAAGCTTAGTTTGCAAGGAAAGTGGGTTTAATTGCCAAAGCACTATTTATAGGAAGTCCCGCATGAGGATTACTGAGCTGCAAGAATGCAGATTAAGCAAAATGAGGGCAGCAGGGAATGTGATGCAGTTTGGCTAAACAGCTCTGTCAGGCTCAATAGGTGTGGGAGCCGCAGGAGCGCTGGTGACAGCCCGACGCCGCTTCCCCCACGCAGAGCTGGGTGTTGCAGACGCTCTGCAGTGTGACAGCACGTCCTCAGACATTTCATAGCAAAGCATCTTCTCTCTCCAGGTATTTATCCCCTCCCTTCACCACCCAACAACCATCATAGATGACAATATCAGCCTTGGGGTGTTGCTGGCTTTGTGAGTTGGGGGATTATGGTTGTGCCCGTTCCCAAAGGATGTACAGGGGAGCCACAATTCTGCCCCTAAAGGGGCTGGAATACTTCAGGCAAGGGAATTAGTCCTGCATTTCACTCCGTACCTTACAGCAGCAAATGAGTGAGTTTATTTCCCACCTTAGCATTGTCCAGAAAACAAAGAATATTAGGACAGGTAATGAAACACAACCACAGTGAACCCAGGGGTAACTGTGGTACTGTAACTGTAGTTGGGACAGGTGATTTCCTGTCACCTCCTGCCTTCCTCATGATCTACACCTGCCTAGCGAAGTGACAAAACTGGCCTGTGTAAAAGGGAATCATTGAACAGTTTGGGTTTGAAAGAATCTTTAAAGGTTCTAGTGTAAACCCCTGCATTGTGCTGGGACTCCAACCAGATCAGGTTGCTCAGAGCCCTGTCCAACCTGACTTGGAATGTTTCCAGGGATGGGGCATCCACCAAGTCTGCGCCGAGGTTTCACCACCACCATAATTAAATTTTCTTCCTTACATATAATCTAAGTCTGCCCTCTTTCAGTTGAAAACCATTGTCTCTTTACCTGTTACAGTGAACAGGCTTAATGCCCTCTATGCCTTTGCCTCTGAGACTCTTCAGCTGCCCCTTGGTATGTGCACACTTCACCTGCGCATTTCCCTCCTGAAACAACATCTTCCCCTCAGTCAAGTGAAAAACTGCTGCAAAAATGGGAAATCTTATGCTCTCCTGTTAATTCTTCATAATCTTTTTATCATCATCATCAAGCTCAGCAAGAACATAAGTGTTGGGATATTTGGGCAAAGGAGGGACTGAAAATATAAATATCACAGCCTAACATTGATTAAGATCAAATGCTTCACTTAGCTTTAATATGATTTCTAACTGTATAAATACATTTTTTAACAATCTTAGCTAAAAATTCACCACAGTTAATCGTAAAATGTTAAAATATTTTATTTTTCCAAGGTATTTTCAGCTTTGGTTAATGAATAAATTAGCTCTTCTGACAGAAATTCACAAGCAAAATAGATGTTGTCAAATCTACAGTTTCACTGAAGGGGTTCCAGCTGAAAAATTACATCCTCCTCTGATTAAATCCCTCATTAAGATTCAGGCCTGTTCTGTCACTAAATCAGTAATCTGGTAAAAAAGGATAATATCATCATATTCCTTGTTGGCTTGTCCGTGTCCATCTTATCCTACCTTTTCCATACTCTACACTCCTTGAAACAGGAATTGTGTTCATAACACTATCCACAACTTGCTCAGTTCCCAGAGCTCTGTCATTGCCTATTAACTCTTATGCTCCCTGAGCTGCAAACGCCATAATTTCTACACTGATGATAACAGAAGAAAAACATGAGATTTAATCTCTTTGCAGGCTTCAGCATTGCTCAGTCAGATGCCCAGATCTAGGCTAAATTTTCAAGATTTCTCTCTGACTACAAAAATTTGAGAGCTTTACACTCATTTTTAAGGAAAATTTAATTATCTCTCATAACACCTTGATTGTTGGAGTCAGAGCTTTATGAAAAGGAAAATGCATAGGGGAGGAATTTGATTGAAACACAGGCTGTCTGCAGGAGGATCGTCTGTCTCAGCTTTTCTTATAGTCCATGGAGATGATGGTGTCTTGAAAGCCAGCAAGACCAACAGCAAAAGGGAAAGAGGGCAGGTTTGAATTAGATATCAGGAAGAAATTCTTTACTGTGTGGGTGGCGAGCCTCTGACACAGGTTCATCAGAGAAGCTGTGGATGCCCCATCGATGGAAGTGTTCAAGGCGAGGTTGGACAGGGCTTGGAGCAACCTGGGATAGTGGAAGGTGTCCTTTCCCATGGCAGGAGGTGGAATTAAATGGTCTTTAAGGTGCCTTCCAACCCAAACCATTCTGTTATTATTCTACGATTCGATGATCCCTCCTAATAATGCAGGAGCAAAACCCTAAAGAGTGAAAGATACTGGAAAATCCTGGTGCTATGTCTGGACAGATATTTAATGACCTAGATAGTGAGGAGCAAAACAATGGCTCTCAGAAGCCAGAGTCTTAGAAGACTGAACTACTCTTTTGCTGTTTTTCTCTGGGGCAGTCTGTGGAATGAAGTGTGTATGTGCTCATGAAGTGAAGCAAGAACCAAGTGTCTGTTAGTGAGAGGAGAATATTGGATCTAGCATCACTCAGCATTTCAAAAGCCAGAAGTGTGTCACTTACTGTTTTTCGCAAACATTCTTTCTCCTCCTTTTTCTTTTCTGTATTTCCTCCTGCTTTTTAGACCTACTCTCTCACAGGGATCAATTGTCCCAGTGGCTCCCTAACTTTAAATCTGGGTTCAGAAATAGATGAACCCACATAGAATCCAGGAGTGTCCTAAATTTGAAGCTTGAAGATATCTAGATCTGATCAAGGCTTGGCTCCTCCTCATGCAGAATAGTAACACATTTTCCCATCCTTCTGACTGGATCTTTGTTCTTAGCTGGCAGAGGGACAATGTGGTGATGCACAGCTGAACCACGTTCCCCAAGCAGAAGGCCAACAAAAAAACAGGGTCTGCCTCTACAGCTGACTCACAAACAGCAGGCACAAAGAGTAACATGAAGATTTTGAGGGGGAGCATCCTGCTTAGAACCCTATGAACTGTGCTCTCTGTTGGGTATGTTCCTGCAAAGATTTTCACTTCTAAGTAATCTTAGGCAAAAGGAGAACTATCTTTTAAACGAGCCTCAGAAACTGGTACTTTTAAGGCTGGTAAATCTATGCTAACCAGTTATTGGTGCCATGTTCAGAAGCTCAGACAGAGTTAAATTATGCTTCAGATTAATGTATTGAGCAGTTCAGGGGTTAGACAAACAGCTGTTTCTTAAGCAGGCACACTACAAAGCTTAACTGTTCATTGGAAGGGCAGATACAGCCTAGCTAAAGTCCCAGTGGGCCAACTTTTATTTGTTTCTGATTGGGAGATATCCAAAGCTGACTCCATGCTACTGATGACCTCCCTTAGCAGGGGCAGAAAGTTGAACCTCTGGAGCCAGTGTGATTTCACCAGTCTCTGGGAAAGGAACCACAACAAATCTTCAGCGACTCTGAGATAATCTGCAAAATGTTGCACTTTCACTAACAAGCTTTAAAAATTCTGGGAAAAAAAAAAAAAAAAAAGGATATGCAAAGAGACAGACTACAGGGGAAAATCATATAAATTCCCTGAAACAAACATTACTAGTGACATTTTGCAAAGGTCTTAGTTAACCAAATATGTTAGTTAATAAAGTATAATCTAAACACCAAATTACTCAATAGGAGAAGCCCAACACAGATCGTTTAGTTACCCGATAACGCTTTAAGTATTTCAGCACAGCACTGAGTTCTTTTTTCAGAGCAGCAACTACCCAGTTTGGAGCAATGATTAAATGCTTACTCTGTGTAAAAGAACTGGCTATAAGGAAAAAACAAACGCCAACTTAGAATTGAACACTTTTAAGGAAAAAAAAAAAACCACCAAAACCTCCCCCCCAAAATGCCCAGAAAACAAAAAAACAGAAAACAAACAAAAAAAAACCCCAAAACCCAAGCAGAATAAATGGTTTCAATATCAAAAGTCCTATTAGATTCAATGGCAGAAGTCCTTTAAGTTTCAATAAGTGATTTGACCCCATTCTGACAGAGATCTGCTTGCCAAACCTCAAGACAAGTAGATGTGGCATGTGGGGACATGGTTTAGTGTTGGACCTGGCAGTGCTGAGTTAATGCTTGGACTCGACAATCTAAGAGGTCTTTTCCAGCAGAAATGATTCCACGATTCTAAGTGTGTTCATTCACTATTTTGTTAGGAAAAAAACCCAAAAAAACCCAGTAGGCTAAACTGGGTAGACAAAACTGTCTAAATAAGAATTATGGAGTTTTCTGGAGCTTCATGGGTGCACACTCAGAAGAGTTAGTAATGTGTTTTCTGTGACCTGTAGTGGATTTTCTGACATTTCCAAACTTCCTGTGGACCCACAGTGTCTGCCTTTCAGTTCCTGCTCCAGCAGGTAGAGCACTTGCAAGTCTCACTGGCAACCTGTGATAGGACCAGAGGGAAAGGCCTGAAGTTGCATGGGGGAGGTTTGGGCTGGATATTGGGAAAAGGTTCTTCACCCAGAGGGTGGCTGGGCAGTGGGACAGGCTCCCCAGGGAAATGGTCACAGCACCGGCCCTGGAAGAGGTCAAGAAGCATTTGGACAGCACTCTCAGGCGCCTGGTAGTATTCTTGCAGCTGTCCTGTGCCAGGAGTTGGACTTCAATGTTACTTGTCCCTTCCAACTCCAGATATTCTATGATTTTATGATCAGTTATGGTCAAATTAACTGTGCAAGCTCAGACCCAACAAAACTGACAAATCTTAAAGAATCCAACATGTTTTATGGACATGAAGAGTGTACAAGTTCTGAATGCAGACTGTCTTTCATCAGAGTAATGGACCATCAAGGAGCACCATGGTGATGCTGGATGTGTGTCTGCAGCCTCCTTTCCATCAGGAGGTCACCCAGAGGTCTAATGGGGGGTTTGATGTTACCATATGACTCTGCTGGGGTGGTTTGTAAATCTGTCTTGTAGATTAAAAGCAACTAACACAGAGACAATTCATACTGAGAAATCCGGGGGGAATAACTGGTTATTAGTTCACTTCTTGTGGGCAGTATGGAAGAAGTGAGTCATTACAAAGGATAAACTCAAATTGCAACCGGCTTTACTTTTATATTGATAACATCTATTCCTAAATTATAACAATAACAGTGACGTTATCTTGAGAAAAGGGCTTCAAAGTACCACTTCCCATCTTATTTGTGCTCTCTACCTAACACTGGTTGCCTAGCTAAAGAAAAGAGATGTGGGTTTGATACCTGGTCATGCTGAGGGTTTCCTGTCTTGCCTTGGGCAAGTCCCTAAATCTGCCTGAGTCTCATTTCCACCTCTGTGAAATGGGGATCATAGCACTGTGTGCCTTTCATCCACCTCTATTTAGAAGGTAAAACCTTTGTGTCACAGATTGCTTTAACACACGAACTTCGGCATGGGTACACGCACAGAAAGAGAGGAGAGGGCTTAAAACAGGAATGGCAATTTTGGGGATACCATAAGAACTGAAAACACTGATAAATGTGTTTTTATTTAGAATGCACAATACAAGCAGAGTGGGATTCTTCTAAAGAAATATTAATATTTCCACCTGAGCTCGTAGTCCAGTAATCATGGCCAATGAGGAGGATGAGACCCCTCTTCCCCAAAAGTATCCTGGGCTGCATCACAAGTATCTTGGCCAGCAGGTCAAGGAAGGTGATTATGCCCCTACTCTCTGCCCTTGTGAGCACCCTCCTGGAGTGCTGTGTCCAAACATGGGGTCCTCAGCACAAGAAAGATTGCGATTTGTTAGAGCAAGTCCAACTGAGGGCCACAAAAATGGTCAGAGGGCTGAAACACCTAAAGACAGGCTGAGAGAGTTGGAGTTGTTCAGCCTGGAGAAGGGAAGTTCCTGGGGAGACTTTGTTGTGTCCTTTCAATACCTAAAAAGGTTTGTAAAAAGACAGAGAGAGACTTTTTACCAAAACAGAAGAAGGGGCAGCAGTTTTAAAATGCAAGACAGTAGATTTAGGTTAGATACAAGGCAGAAATTCTTTACTGGGACAGTGGTGAGGCCCTGGCACAAGTTGCCCAGAGAAGCTGTGGCTGCGCCATCCCTGGAAGTGTTCAAGGATAGGTTGGATGGGGCTCGAAGCAACCTGGTTTACTGAAAGATGTCCCTGCCCATGGCAGGGCGGTGGGTTAGATTATATTTAAAAGTTCTTTCAAGCCCAAAACATTCTGTGATTCTGATTCTGTGAATCTAAAAGTAGATATTGTGAACAGTTCAATATGAAGTCATCTATATCTTTCCATTACTATAAAGGAATCTTTTCCATCACAAGTTAAGTGAAATATCCCCTCCTGTCAGCAGTGTTGTCCTTTTTTTGCATATGGCAACATCACTGGAGACCATTACAGAACACGTTCCAGGCCCAGGGGGCAATGGTTGTTTGGTGCAAGTCAGCAAAGAGAATTGTAACACAAGAAGGTTGAAAGCTCTGGCTAAAAACAATATTTTCATTTGGCAAAGCTTTGTTTCCATTAGTAACATGAAATGGGCAGGGAGAACCCCTTACCTCCAGCACTGTGCCTCTGACAGTCAGTCCTGCCACGCTATTCAGAGGAGAGTGGGAAAACCTGGAAATAGGTATAGTCCTGAAACATACACCCTACTACATCCTTAAAAGCTGGAGCAGAGGCTAAATCCTGAAATACACAAGTTTTAGGCCTTTATTATGATGACATATTGTTAGTTTTACTGTAAACCAAGATAGTTCCTTGAACCCTTGGATCTGATTGTGATGCCTTGTTGGGACTACCTAAAAACAGAGGCTAGACAAAATTAGGAGAAGAAAAAGTGGTTATATTTATTGAAGGGCCTTCAGGTACATTAGGGCAGTCAAATACCCCTGGGGCTACACCCAAAATGGGCCACCGGGTCATGGGTTTTCATACTTTTATAAGTTTGGTCCATCTGCATATTGGGGGTAAATCCTCCAGTTACAGCTTCAGGTAATGAAGTCATTACTCCAAGTTTTCTCCCCCCCAACTCACTTTTGTTTACATTTCTGGGGGCCTAAGACAGTAAAGTGCCCTTGAGTTTCAGGCCAAGAGAGGAATTGCTTTGTCTGACCAAAATGGGAGAACAGTAGCTAACAGGCTGTATGGACTTTAGAGTTACACACCAAAGAATTGCAGAACTACGAATATAGGAAAAATATCAAAGCTAAAATCCTAAGGCATCAATTGCTTATGAAGATCTTGGCCCAATGCTCCTTAAAAGTCAAGGACTCTGTTGGAGTTGACTCTATCTGCTTACCAACATTAGTCAAAATCACAGTAAGTTCCCCAGGTGGGTGTCAAAGCTGCTCTGAACAAACTTGCCTATTGCCACTGATGGCAGCTGTCCCAGGGACAGACTTCCTTTCGCTTGTGTCCTTTCTCCAAGGAGTGGATGGTTCCTCTTCCCCTTCCCTCACCGGCTCAAGCCCAAAGGCTCCTCTCTCGAGGAGGTAACACTTGCCCATCCATTTGTCAGCAGGTTGCTGGAGCCAGTGTTTCACTGTTTGGATAGAAACAAGTTTCATTCATCCATGTTCCTCTCCTGGACCTAGCTGATCTGCAGAAGTGTGAAATTCAGCACAGGGGCAGTTTCTACACCTTTCTAAATATACCGTGTTTGCTAGGGGAATGCTCCTACACCCACTGAATTCACCAGCATGCTTTTTACTGACTTCAAATCAAACATTGAGACCTAAGTGGATTATCATCTGCCAGGAAGTGATGTTGCTTCAGCCTAGACATTTAAGCAGTTCAATTTAATTTTATATTTTTCTTTTTTGGCCTCCTGTAATGGAACATTTATCTTAGAGCTACATGAACTGCTGAAAGTTGTCACCTCCTGCTGGAGTTTCTGAAGGTTAAAATGTCAGCACTCAAATGAATTTTTACACTCTTGAGGGAAAAAAAGAGAAAAAAAGGAGGAATTTTGTGATTTTTCTCACATGTCATTGCATCAGTTTTGTCAAATTTACTGTTTTGCAGACTCCAGGTTCCTAACATTCATCACAGCTAAACAAAAATAGAAAACAATGGAAAAATCATGGAGTACTGGCTCATCATCTGGCTAATGTAATGCTGCTTTATTGTTTTTCACTAAAATTAGATTAAATCCTTTTGCAGGGGGAAAAAGATTCTCTCTTGCTCATTCTTGAGTTTCCAATCAAACTGTATACGAACTATATACACCTGAAATGACAAGAACCAGGACACTCATATTCACTCTGAGTTATAAAATATTATTGTAATTTACAGTCAGCATGCTGATTATGAACAGAAGCACCCCCTCAGGGCAAACCAGTGTATCATGTGGCTGAAGAACCCTTTCCCAATGATGTCAAGTCAGGATACACTTTAGGATGAGGACAAGATCCCAGCAGCTTTGTGCAGTCCATTACTCTAAATCACATCTTTCAAAGTGCCTGAAGAGTGAATAGGCTCAAGACCAGGCATTAAAAAATTTAGTCAAGATCAAGCAGAGAAGCCCAAGAATATTCTCCAAGGTTAGATGCAGGTTCTGCACCAGGCAGGTGCATTTTTCCACATGTTTTCCTTCAAGATAATGTTTTATCTGAAAAGTGACTTTTTGTTCACTTGATGTCATAATTTAATCATGTTATCAGAATTTGATCATGTCATGACCTCCTGTGTTACCCACTCATGTACTTTGCTTTCAGCTGCAGTGACGGCAGAGTCATGGATTGGCCTGGTATTTTCCCTAGAAAGAGAACACAGGGCCTATAATGAAGGTAGAGTCTGAAATCGTCCTTCCCTGGGCCTCATTTCCTTAGATTGGCCTCTGCAATCACAAGGGACACCCAGTCCTGATGATTGTGGATGGCAGAACCCTGCAGGTCTTAGCAAGAGTCTGACCTGCCCTTTCTTGCTCTGTGACCATGAGTTCCCTCCTGGATTAGAGAAGGGCGGATGGGGATGGAATCTGGCACATCTTTTCCTCACTCTGAAATTATGCAATGGGTGATGAAGCAATGTCTGACCCATTAAAGGTGGCACAAATTATTTTCCCATGAGACCAAATGGAGGGCCAAGAAAGGAATTTTATTAAAAGCATCAGTAAAATGTAATGTATTTTTATGGATGATGCTTGAGTTGTGTCAGATTCCCTTGCCTTGCCTTGCCTTGCCTTCCCTTTTTTTTTTTTTTTTTTTCTTTTTCTTTTTCTTTTTCTTTTTCTTTTTCTTTTTCTTTTTCTTTTTCTTTTTCTTTTTCTTTTTCTTTTTCTTTTTCTTTTTCTTTTTCTTTTTCTTTTTCTTTTTCTTTTTCTTTTTCTTTTTCTTTTTCTTTTTCTTTTTCTTTTTCTTTTTCTTTTTCTTTTTCTTTTTCTTTTTCTTTTTCTTTTTCTTTTTCTTTTTCTTTTTCTTTTTCTTTTTCTTTTTCTTTTTCTTTTTCTTTTTCTTTTTCTTTTTCTTTTTCTTTTTCTTTTTCTTTTTCTTTTTCTTTTTCTTTTTCTTTTTCTTTTTCTTTTTCTTTTTCTTTTTCTTTTTCTTTTTCTTTTTCTTTTTCTTTTTCTTTTTCTTTTTCTTTTTCTTTTTCTTTTTCTTTTTCTTTTTCTTTTTCTTTTTCTTTTTCTTTTTCTTTTTCTTTTTCTTTTTCTTTTTCTTTTTCTTTTTCTTTTTCTTTTTCTTTTTCTTTTTCTTTTTCTTTTTCTTTTTCTTTTTCTTTTTCTTTTTCTTTTTCTTTTTCTTTTTCTTTTTCTTTTTCTTTTTCTTTTTCTTTTTCTTTTTCTTTTTCTTTTTCTTTTTCTTTTTCTTTTTCTTTTTTCTTTTTCTTTCTTCTTTTTTCTTTTCCTCTTTCTTTTTCTTTTCCTCTTTCTTTTTCTCTTTTCTTTTTCTTTTCTCTTCTTTTTCTTTCTTCTTTTTTCTTTTCAGATGTGGGACACTCATTTGTGGTTGCAATCTGTCCAGTGTTTGTTTTGAGATTTAAAAAACCCATTTCATAACCAATACATAGCTAGTAAAAAAAAAATCCTGTTTCTGCAGGTTCATGGAAAACAAGGAATCATTCATCCCCAACTCAATGACTTTGAAGCAGATAAACAAGCAAATAAAATGAATGCATTTCTGGTTTGTTGTTTGGGGGGAAAAGTTCATTACTGGGATCACACTGGGGGGAAAAATACAACTTGCTTATGAAAATGATGAATTCAAGCCTGGGGCAAATGCATGACAATTCTTCATTTACCTGAGAAAGAGAAATAGATCTGAGAGATATTGCAACCAAGGAAAATCCCTGTTCCTATGCATTTCCATAACTTCTTTGCCATAAAGCAAATATATTTTAATTAAAATATTGGACTGAACTTGACTGTTTTTATAGGCAGCCTCCTGTCATTGATCAAAACCACTTTCTCTTCTTTGAATGTTTTGTCTTATAAAAAATTAACCAGGGCAGGTTTTTCCCCTCTGTCTTGCCTGAAGCAAAACAGTAAGTTTACCTGCCAAAGGCAACCATTTTTGAATTTGCTTTCTTATGAAAAGGAGCCACCAGTGTTCAAAGCAATCAACACGAGCACTTTTTCCCTTGAAATGTTTTTCTAAGCAGCACAAACCCACTTGACATCTGGAAAACTCCACCTGTTCAGTTCACTAGCTCATCACTGTGAGACGTATTGAAAATAAATAAGTAGATTGAAGTAAAGATGTGAATGTGCATAAGGCTGCATGTGTGAGCAAAGGAGAATGGAGGGAAAACACTGTAAATAACAAGGGCCAAAACCTTATCAACCCATTAGAATACTTTTTTTTTAATATAATTTGTCAGCAAAACAAACAGTTGCGAACGAGGATGCCAAGAGTTTTCCCATCAATTTATTTGTTGATGAAGGTCAGGAGATGCTTTACTAATTTATCAGGAAATATCTTCCTCAAGCCTGTGACCAGTCTGGGGTGTTCAGGTCCAATTATGGCCTGGTTTCCATTTCTCTTCCTTTTCCCCATTTCTTATGTCTTAATATCATATTGAAGAACTTAAGTTGTGCTGAATAGTTAAACACACTGCAATGCTAGCCGGAACTCAGGGACCTGATTTTTCAGTGACTTTTAGTTAAAGGCATAGTAGATCAGTTCTGAACAATGAAATGGACTTTACTGAAATAATCTGAGGCTTTTTTCCTTTTCTTGTTGTATGGCTAAGTTCTCTGCAATGAGATCTAGTAACTCAATGCCTTTGGGGAGCATAAAAGCACCTGGTTCTGATGAAATGCTCAAAATTAAAAGTAGCACAGTAATTCATCTAGTCAACAGGTATAGCAGCAGCAAAATACATTTTTAGGATTGACAGTATACTAGGATCAGAGCAAATGTAGGAAATAAGTACCATAAGAAATCTGGGAAGCAAACAGTCAGCATAGACTGTCTGATTAACTCACAACACAGCGGTGATTTGAGCTGACAAAATGTTATTGGAGGGATCACTCACTTCAACACTGTTTGCTTTGGGAAGTCAGGGAGAGATTTATTATGGCTGAAAGCCTTTACAGCTGTCAGATATAAGTGCTAGTTAAAAGGAGAGAATATAGAGGCTTGAATTAACAGTGGGAGCTTGGGTCTGAATACACGAGAGCATGAGGTTTTATCTGAGTGAGGGTATCATCAAAATCTTGCTTGGAAATGCATTACTTTTAGATCACCTTACACACTGGCAAGGTGTGTTTACCTCTCATGTATTGTGCCTTTATTGGAATATGTACTAGTGATAAAGAAGTAATGTCGCCATCAGGCTAAAAGCCCCTAATGAGATCCCCAAGCTCTGTCTTTTTTACAGCATAGCTTCTTCACCACTGACTTTGAAGAGACTGAAGGATGTGGATAAACACACACCACTGAAACACTGTTCCTGAATGTTACCTGAAGGATCATTAAAATGTAGCTACTTCTGCATAACACTGATTAATTTTTTGGGCCAGGCCAGAGGAGCAAATATTTTTGGGTAAATGAAGCATATTCAAAATCTCAGAGCTTGTCTTGATATAAATTCAGCTGCAAAATATATAGCTTTGTATTTGCTTTGGAAAAAGCTTAAGTCCACACTTAAGAAAACACCAAAACTTGAAGCCATATTTTAAAGGGAGGTGGATGAAGGAAAGGGCTTTGTCTCAGTTTATATTTTAACAGTCTTTAAACTCTAAATATATCTAAAGACCTGGTCATCAGTCCTTCTCAGAATATATTCAAGTTTCTCATGAATTTGATCTCTCTCTTCAGTCATTCTGCCTTACTCAGGTGAGTTAATCCAGACTGCCTGAATGTAATGACCAGCTCTGTCTTCAGACAAAAATGTTTCATTAGAATGAGAGGGTGGGATACAAAAGGACTCCAGAATATGACCCAGAGAATCTAACTTAGGGATAAAGTTGTAATTTTAGTATGATATAATTTTTCAGGTTGAAAAGAACCTAAATGGAGGTTTGAAGTGATGTCTCTCCCAAAGAAGGGTCAAAGTAGATGGCATTAATTTACTGCATCCCAAAATAAACTCAATATCTTAACAACTTCAATAAGTGAGTGTGTGGCCATTGGCTTGGCTTGTTTCAGCTACTGTGTGTGCTGTAGGACCAAGTGAGAACTGTCCTTTCTCTCACAGAAACACAGTTTGGCTAAAGTTGGCATGAGCCTCTGGAGATCATCTTGTCCAACACTCCTGGTCAAGCAGGGCCACCCAGAACAGGCTGCCCAGAACCACATCCAGACGGCCTTTAAATAAATCAGTCAAAAAGCAGGAGAGAGGAAGAGCAAAAAGTGATGAGCCCTACAGTCACCATGTCACGTGATAGTCATATGATTAGAAAGCAGTCCAAAGTCTATCAAAAACCAAGGTATTTGTAAGCAAACTGCATTAGAATCCTCTTTTTAAAAAAACAACATTCATCACACCAGATTATCCAGCATTAGAAGTTCCCTTTTATAAAGCCTATTTCTTTTCCATCATACTTATTAACACTTCCAAGAAATAAGAGGGCCCTGAAGTCTGCAGCAAAGCGATGCTTTAGAGCTCATGAAACGTCTGTACGTTCTTTATTATTAGAAGTGACACCATTGTGCTGTCCAAATGGAGGACTGCCAGAACATGCTGCCAGTCACATTCAGAGCAGCATTGAAAACTCTAACAAAATGCTCTTCTCTCGCAAGTGCTCTCCCAGTTCAGCTCACAAAAATAATTTAGCGAGAACAAGGGTTGTCTGAATTATTAGTGAGCTGCTGAGCAGAAAAAGATAGCTTATAGTTGCAGCTGGCATCGCAAGCTTTTGAGGTCATGCAGCAAGCTGCTCTCCTCACACAAGCTTGCTTAATGTGCTGGGTTTGTTTTATGGCAAAAGTCCATTTTTAATAATATAGACATTATTACAGATTTTATATGAGAGAAGGTGTGTGGTCTAACGAGTTGAAAGCTTTGGCACAGATTTCCTGTGTGACCAGGCAATGTGTCTATGCCCAAAGATTGCCAGCTCTTGGGCAAGAAGGGAATAGCATCTCATTTTGCATTTATATAGTGCCTATCACAATGGGAGCTCTATCCCCTGACAGCTAGTAATAAAAAACCCAGCCTGCTTCTCACTCTGGGACTCTAGTCAAAGGAGGTGCCAGCCAGTCATATATTTGTTTTCTGTTAACATGTGATATATATGATTGTCATATTTGCTTGCATAATGCCTGCTTATGTTTCCCCAAATTTCTCCCTAAAAAACCAATACTGTGACCATTATTTGAAGTGTTGCTCACGATCAGCTGAAAGGTCAGGTTATACAGCAAGACAATTGCATGTGTGAGGCTGTGTTATTTTAACTTGAAGCTTGGCTCAAAGCACTTTGGCTAGAATTAATTTGAGTTGTGGTAGATGGCAGTAGATTCAGTCTAGTTGGTGGCCTGTAGTTGCAAAAGTACTAGAAACAATAATAAAGCCAGGCTGTGAAGGGTTGGGTGTTTCTCCCACCTACTGAGGACCGAGAGATTAGTAGTGCAAAATCTTGATGTGCTTTGTTATTTCTCATTTTAATAGAGAGGAGGCTGAGAAATCCAGTGGAGAATCAGAGCCCCACTAGACAAGGGATGCCATAAACAAGTGAGAGAAGACAGTCCCCGAGTTGGCAGCTTTACCGTCTCTATGCCAGACACGATGGAACAGTGGATATTAAATGGACAAGTGGGGGCTGGCCTGGGAGTGCGGGGAATGAGGCAACAATAAACCCAAGTTAATTTAGTGGGATAGAAGAGGTCTGGACTTGTTGCTTGTCTCACCTGAGTACTCCTTATGTGCCTGGGAACAGCTCATGAGCTCTATCGCCGAGGAAGAATTTGCAGGCTCAAGGTGGGTAGAGCTGTAGGTTCTCCAGTCCAGTGCACAGACACAGGCAGAGATTTTCCAACTACACCCAAGATTAACAGGGTACAGAATAAGGCACTCTGCTGAAGTATCTGCTATCTAAAGGTGTTGAGCAACTCTCAAAAAATCCTAATGCATGACTAGTTTAAAGCTGGGCATAACCCAATTTACATTATTTTAACCCTAGATTTAACCAAAGAGAGAAGCTAATTCTCTTACCCAGTGAAATAGATATTTAAGTTGTTCAGTACTTAAGACTTTACAGCAGTGGGGAAAACATTGGTCCTCTGGAGGCAGGTAGCTGCATTTGCATGGTAAATTTGTTCCACTTTATTGCATATGTAAATATTTGTTATTTGTGTCCAGCGCACACTCATAAAGTCCTTTGAAAAAGATTTATTTAAACCCAGGGAAGCAAATAGCTCTTTTGGATTGATAAGATGCGTGACAAGGTAAGGACTAGGACAATTTTGGCCTTATATGTAAGTAAAGATGGGAAACAGCAGAATGAAGAGTTTCAGAGCAGTGTACCCAGGGCACCAGTTGGCACCAATATTTATTTTTCTGTGGTGACAAGAGCCGTTGGTTTCTGTTTCAACCAAAATTTGGGGCAATGGTTTGAGTGCCATGGTAGAAGTCAGTAACAAGAACTTCCTAGAAGGTTTCAGTCCAAATTATCTGTTTTTCATCACAGAGGGGAGTTTTCTCTATTTAGAAACATCTACCATGGAGGGGCTGACACTGGTGATTTTTTAATCTACTATAACCCTGAAAAAAGGGGTCTGAGCCCAAATGTGTTCCAAAAATAAGTGGTTTTGAGAAACATTTCAGTTCAAGTTCATGTCGCCTTTAGCAGCAATCCCAGTGTTACACAATCCTCCTTCAATTTGTTATTCAGTTCATTTTCATTCAGTTCTTTCTGCAATTTCTGATAAGATGGCAAAAGACCTATTTTGTTTAATGAAAATAATCACATACATGCCCACACACACATGTACAATCAATCACATTTTAAGTATATTAAATAGTGGTGTTGTAAATACTGTGGGAAGTAAGTGGGTTTAGAAAGTATGACCTTAGAACAACTGTGAAACAATTTGCTGCTGACAACGTTCCCTTAAAAGGAACAAGTCTGGATTTATTGTAGTTAAATGGTCCATTGGGAAACATTCACTATTTTCAATGTCACATACAGGAAACCAACCACATATCTTATTAAGAGAAAATGTGTCCTTTCAGATTGTAGATTTTGAGTGAAATATTGCTCGTGTGTCTTGTGAAAATAACTCTTTATTTATAGCAATGCAGATTTATTTTAACATTTGTATATTAATGGATATATGTAAGAGTTTGGTGATTGAGGACCTAAGTTTCTAAACCTCTGTTTTCCACCTTAACTCCAAAGCAGGGAACAACAGGAAGCTGAGCTATACCAGAAACAGACCTCAAACTGTAGCAGTGTCTCCAAAGATGAGTATGGACAGACGGGATCTTTTCTCCTCCTGTTGAGAGCTGGCCAGGTGGATGCCAGCTGTGGCCTGGAAAAGCGGTACAGCTGTGTGAGCTGGAGAAATTGCACAGCTGCATGAGCTCACATCGCTTCTGAACTGAAGTGGGCTCACGTGCAGCCAGGCGGGGCACTGCTTTTACAAACGCTTGGCACAGGACTGGAGCAGCTCCACGAAGGTTGGTTCCTGTTTGCATGAAAATGAGAATTATTGAATCATAGAGGTTGGAAGAGACCTCCAAGATCATCAAGTCCAGTCTTTGACTGAACACCATCATATCAACTAAACCGTACAACAAGTGCCATGTCTAGTCATTTCCTGAACACTTCCAGAATTGGTGACTCCACCACTTCCCCTGTCAGCCTGTTCCAATGCTTGACCACCCTTTAAATGAAGAAAGGGTGTCAATATATTTCCAAATATCCAACCTGAATGTCCCCAGCACAACTTCAGGCCTTTGACCTGTTTCTGTTTCTTTGTCCTGCCCTATTTCCCCTTGTTTTGGCACTGGTTGTCTGTGACAAGAGACCAACCCTCACCTGGCTACAACCTCCTTCCAGGCAGTTGAAGAGAGCAATAAGATCTCTCAGAGCCTCCTCTTCTCCAGGCTAAACAAATATGTAGGAAAAAGGTCTGATGGTTTATTCAGAGTTTGGAATAACAGTTTTGGGTGTTAAACTACCAAATTCTGCTCACTCTGGGAGTCCTCATGGCTGTGCCTATGCCGTGGAACCACAGGTCCCAGCACGGAGTGAAGGGCTGTGGTCTGGTTGGTCCAGTCATCACCCAGCTCCATGGCAGAGATCTGGGCTGGGACAGCTAAAACCCTCCCAGGGACTGCTGAGGCATAATTTGGGTGATAGCACACGCCAGGCATTGTTCTCAATAGGGTGTCTGGATGCAGCCACCCTGTTGGGGTTTTTTTGGGAGGGAGAGTTAGGCATGTGGACATGAGTCAGGCTGCACCACTCAGCTTCAGGGCCAAGGCACAAGGCTCACCTGTGCGGTTCTGCACTAGTGAGGTGCTGCAGGAGCACTTCCATCTCTCAGGCCTCCAGATGTAAAGTGGGGATCACAGTTTCCTGTTAAGAATGAGAGCTCTGAAAACAAGTGCATTGAAAAATAAGGGACACAGATTTTGTGGGAGAAGTGTATTTTATTTGTGATTTAAAAGCATAAGGTACTGCACTTTCCAAAAGCAGATAAACAATTTTATTGTCTTTATCTTACACTGTTTTGCAAAAATTCTTATCTGAAACTAAAAAGTAAACCCAATACAGTTACCATATTTGGGAGTTTAGCATATTTTCATTTCTTAATTATACTCTTATAACAGCAAACTCATGAAATTGATGTTGAAATTCCTATCTTTCTAATCCTCTGACATACATGAGCAATCTATTCTTCTGTAATTATTCTGATTTCAAGGGAACTAGTCTTCTTCACTTTAAAAAATTGTTTCACAGTCAATTTTGCAGTCAAAAATTTTACATATTTTCAAGTTGAAAACAAATTTCTGATAAATACGAAAGAATTATTAATTTACTTTTCCATTCTTATTTTCAAAGTTCACACCAATAAAAAGTGAGCAGGAGAGGGTGAAAGAAAGAAAGAAAGAAAGAGAAAAGAAAGGAAGAGAAAAAGAAAAAGAGAGAGAAATGTAACATAAAAGAAAGATGTATCTGTCACAAAAATAGGGAGAGAAAATAAATGTTTAATGAGATGTTCTTGGAGTATCTTATGCGGAGTCTTCAAATACTGGAGGACACTATGTCGGCCAGCCTCAAGCAGGATGGTGGTGTTTGACTTTATGTGAAAATTGGGGGGAATTAGTAACTTTGTTTATGTGTATTTGCTCCATGTTACAAAACAAATCTCTTTATTGGGTATAAAAGGTGGAAAAGCAGAGAAGGAGAACAGAAAGCCAAACCTGCCTGGTAATGAGCAGTGGAACTGGCAGGAGCGATTACTTTACATTCTCCTTGACTGAAATTATCTATTTCCATTCTATAGCATCTTTGTTTGTCATTCCCCTGCCTACGTGGTTGCACATAGACTTCCTTTGTTTCTAAATCCAAAGCCATTATCATGTTACCTTTAAAGTTTGGCATCCAGCGACACAGAGGTCACCAGTGCCACTTTGTGCAGGGCTTGTATGACTTCATTAGCTAAATAGAACTGTGGGAACAGATTCTGGGTGACCCTCAAGCCATGGAGAACTGTAGTTTGCTCTTTATTTTTTTTTTTAATGTTGTTCTGAAGAGACCAAAAATGTTCTTTCAGTGGTGTTTTCAGTGGTCTTATAGAGACCCTGATTTGCTGAGAATATAGGATATATCTGCTTTATACAGACGGCCAAATTCTGCCCCACTGCGGATATCTCCAAGGATGTTGTTAAGAATGACAAGTTCCCTCAAATGCACAGATCTCATTTTGTCTTAATCACTGTCACCAGAAATCCTGTTTTTTATATAAGAGTTTTAACCTATGGAATCAAACCACTTTTCCTCACCGATCTTGGAATTAGATTTTGTACCTGGTACCTCCTTCCCACGGAGCTCTGCATGAGTCTCACATACAGTCACATGTTTTTGAAATCAAACCTCCTTTAATGAAGGGAGGCTTGGAAGCAGGAGAAAAAGATGGGAGGACCTGATATTTTTTCTAACCATGGGAACTCATGGAATTTGTTCTGAGACAGAGGCCAGGCTGCACTATCACTAGGATTTCAGGACTTTCACATGGTTTTTTTAGATATTTGGTGGGTTTTGTGCCAAATCATGATTCTCATTACAGTTCAGCTTCTATTACACAGAAGATGGTGCACGGAAGAGAAGGAATTGCAATTTGGTGATTACTGACATGCTGAACTGTCAGCATTCATTTCATGGGTGCCTTTATTTTGGAGTGTCACAGACTCTTAGGATGGTTTGAGACGGATGGGACCTTACAAAGATCACCAAGTTACAAGTCCCCTGCTACATGCAGGGACACCTTCCACCAGAACAGAATAGACAGGAATTTTACCAGAAACTGCAACATGGTCAGGACTCAATCTGTTGGACTCATCACAAGGAAAAAGAGAACCATTTTGAACATTATTTCACATCCTTTCCCTACACCTGTTCACAAAATATTTTTCTTCCTTCAGTGAGTGAACCTATCCACTATATTAGAAATGCCCATCTGGGTCCTGATGGGTTTTCTGCTCTGTAGTTTTCACCCAAAGCCTTTGGCACGTGCTGGAGTGGCTCTATTCAAATAAGACACTTGCCCCATGGGCAGGCAGTAATGACACGTTGCTATGCCTGAAGTTATTACCCAACATGCTTCAACCACTTGGCAAAATTCTGATTCTCCCACACGTTTCTCCAACTTTATTTTATTTTAATAAATTAAAGCCCATCCTTACTGACATCATTAATGGCCTGCATAAAATCAAATGTGTAGGAGATCAAGTGGAAGAATCAGTGTTTATATTTGGATGTTATTGTTAAAAGCAAAGCCAGATCATTAGATCAGTAAACAGTACTTTAGCTAGAAACTTGGTCAGGTGATAAGTACATAGTTTATTATTAGATAGTACTTTATTATACTTTCAAAGACAAACTAGATTAACAGGGTGAAATGATCGTTTTCCACTAGTAATTAAAGTGATGCAATATCTTTGGAGCTAAACCATGATAAATTTTTGAAGGGAATTGGATTAGAATTTCAACATAGGGCTGGATCCAGACTTTTATGGGAAGGCTCATATTTGTACTGTTCACATGGAGCTTCACAGCCTACTTCAAAAGGCTAATCTCAAACCAATGTCTGTTTAAATGATCTTTATTTGAAAACAATATTTGGCTTGGGTTAAATAAAAGTCCACCTCTTTCAGCCTAGCACAAATAATGATAAATCCACTCAAGTCGATAGTCAGATTACAGTGTTGAGGTCCAGGTCTTTCAGAGGGTTAAAAAAGGCAGAAATAAGAAAGGAAAGTAAACAAGATTTCCAAAGAATCTCTATTAGATGTTTAGTGGGTTCATATCTTTCCCTAGTGCCTGCACATGAATAAGGGCTCAGAGGAGGATCTCAGCCTCCCACTCTGACTTTCTGATGCAAGTAGATGCTGATGTGAATGTTTGGGGCTGAGCCAACCTAAGAGGTCTGGATTTTGGTTCAGATTGAAAACTGATACAATTTTGTCTTCTGGATGTAGGTTATACAGTTTTACCTCAGCAAAACAAATGAAGAGATTTCTAGGTTGTCTCGGGGATGAACCTAAACCCAATACAAAAGCTGTATTTTGTCTTCGTCCATTTCTGTTTGTTACCTCCTGGCCTATCTCTGCTCAGTAGGAAAACCCAGAGTATCAGAGGATTTGGGATATTCTGTCACTGCAAACACATCTACTGCATCAATTGGGCCATTCACTGACTCCAGCTGCCTTTGAAGCATTTATTGAAAAAAATAAGAAATCTGTACCTTGGTTTCTTGTTTGTGGTATGTCGAGCTATGAATTAAAGTCCCAAAGTTATGCATAAGTCACTGATGTGTTAATTTGGTTAAAGCTAGAGGTGAGCAGCTCATCTTTGTGACTGACAGATACAGTATTAGCACCTGCGTTTGCCTTGCTTGGCTTCTCTCTCTCCCTTGCAATTGTATCTAAAATCCATACACAGAAAGAGTCAGAGTTACTCGTCAGAGTTTGTCTCTCCTGGAAAAATGGCGGCAACAGCTTTTGCTTTCAATTTTTACTCAAAAAAAACAAATGGTAGTTTTACTCTTGTGCTGATCTGTTGCTGGTGGCAGACAGCAAGTAAGTTTAGAAATATTTACTACTTCTCAGGTGTCAGCTATTTTTTATTGAGTTTGATATGCTGAAGTTCACTATTGCAGGAACTGGGACAATTTCCCACTCTCTCTTTTAAAGGATTCCATTCTGAGCACAAATTTTGCAGCCATGCCCTCTGAAGTGACTGTCAGTTTAATACACAGTCCTGCACAGTTCATCCATCTTTTATCCATGCATGCAGGCATCTCTTCCAGTGTAAGTCAGCTCCTCAATCTCACATCATCAAATTCCCTGTAGAGGGTAAGCTGGTTGCAGCAGGACTGGGAGCACCACCCAGAGCCCACCATGTGGTTCATGTTGGTTTTTTGCCATTGATTAGAATTTATCTATCTACTGCACCTGAAATAATTCTGAATGTATTTCAGATTACTTCATAGTGTTTAATCCTCACATGATGCTCACCAAAGGTACACTGGAGGTGCAGGAAGGTGCACACGATGAAGCATAAGAGCATTGATTTGTAGGATGAAAAGAGGAGAACTATTTTTGGTTGTTGTTTATTGGTTTTCTTTTTTTAGTCAAGAGAGTTGTACATGTACGTTTTACTTCATATCATTTTTACATGTGTCTGTGCAGCAACTCAGATTTATCAGTGTATAACCAAGGAGACCGTTCATATATAGATAGATACATATGTATAAATGTATGTATGCATATATTTGTCTGAATTTTACTGCTCTAAATAAAAAACCACAACTTTTCTTCATTTCCTCTTAAAAGTACTCATGGAAACTTTAGATAGCTATCAGGAGCTTCCTTAAGCACAGAAATGTCATCCCCATCCATTTGACCTGCTAAGAAATTAATCTCACATAGTTGTAAGTTTGAGAGAGTTTTTAAGAAGGTAAATGCCTTTTTTTTTTCATTTTTCCCCCTTTTAATAGCAAATACTATCAAGAATGTTTGAAAACTTTGAGAATTCCCATCCAAGTTAATCCTTTTAAACCTAGCTATGCTTATTAGCTTTCTTTGAACAGATAAGGCTTAAACAGATGTGTCATTTGAAGAACTGAAGTCAATTTAATAGCAAAGAAGGATACAAAATAGTGGCTACAGAAGGTGAAATGTGGCATTTGATGAAATAGTGGTGATACATTTTTAAATCTCTTCTAAAACTATATTGTTGAAATGACAGAAATTACTAGTGAGCTGTTATGGTTTTAGGAATTATAGGCATCAACCTATTTAGTGGTGCTAAGAAGCAGCTTGAATCCCTGGCTGTCTCTCTCAAGTCATTTCTGATGGCATGGCAGCTTCTGCAGTTTGCTCTATCTGCCGACAAGAAGTGCCTTGAATTTATCAGCCGGTGAGTTGAAATGTAAAGATAGGAAACCTCTTTATCCATCTTTAGGAGCAGAAGGAAATTCTTAAGTCATCTGAATTAAAATGGCAGTTTTAATTGAGTTCTTGCCTGTATCTTATTGTGCATCCCCCCCGGACTGTGGCAGCTGAGACACACCATATCACCTCATTTGGATTGTCCTATTGTGCCAGGGGATGTGTCTGCTGGGGCTGGGCAGGGTGGTTTAACAGGGATGTGTATAGCAAGTGTCTACAGAGCTGAAAGACATTTCATTAGACATATCTGCAGCATACACAGACGGGAGAACTTTACAGTAAGGGCATATCGTGCTGCACCGTCAAGGAAGAGCCAAAGGAAATTTTTCCACTTTGCCATACAAAGCTTATCTTGGAAGGTTATTTACAGTTAATATTCCAAACAGGATCTTCTGGGTTTCAGAGGCATCTCTAAAAGCATGCTCTGGGAATTTAAAGCAGAGGCTGTTTTGGAAACAGAAGGTGCAGAAAGATCTGGAGGGGGGAGCTACTGGCTGAACAGCTTTTATTTTCTGCCTCCATTTTTGCAGATATTTAGGGCCTGACTTCTTAAGACAGCAGCCCACTCACCCTGGAAGAGACCTCAGTGGGTGTAAGGATGTGTCTCCATTTTGGAGTCCTTCAGCAGTGCTCCAGTGGGATACAGAAGCCTTACTCTAAACATGAATTAAGTTCTTTGGTAGCAATCTCCGCAATTATAAACCATCATGAATGGCCTTAATGTCTCTTTCACTTCTGCAGTTGCTGTAATCAAAAAACCAAATTCTGTGTGTATTTTTCCAGTATTGCTGTATCTGAGGAAAATTAATCCAAACCTAAATTTCAAGGAGTCCCTCTTTGCAAATCATCCCAGAGGTAACCAGGGGCTGGGGAAGGGTTAGCACCTGTGTCCAGGCTGGACAGTGCCCCGTGAGGATCGGTCCAACACAGGAGGTCATAGGGTTTTGCTGAGGCAGAGGAAAGGGATGGCTTAATGAGAGATGAACCGGAGCTGGAGCCAAATTTAAATTAATTAACTTCAGCTAGACTGAAATTCTATCGTGAAAAGTCAGTGACTGGGGCTAGTGAGCAAACTCGGAAACACCAGGCTGGGAAGGGAGTAAAATAGTGAGCGTGGATCTCTCAGAGACACTGGTAACAAAGCCTCCAATGGTTTGCAGCTACTGGTGTACTGTGACTTGCCACAGCTGTCTCTGGGCCCATCTCTGAGTGACCAGTGTTGCTAAACCCTGAGTGGTGACTAAACACTTGCCTTTGCAAATTTAGCCTCAGAGCTGGACAGAATAGAAGCCTCAGATCCTTATTTTATAGAAATCCCCACCTCCTGGAATAAATTTATTATAAAGCCGCTGCAGCTGCTTTACAGTATTTCTATTCTTTCTTTTTTCTGTATTTCGGGGAAGAGTGGGTAGGGGAGTAAAACCTAAATATATATAAAATGCTTCAGACATAAGCACATTCCTGTCATTCATTTATTTTGCAATTTAATTTTTTTTAAGCCAACCTCCTGATTTCAAGCATATGAAATTCACAACACTGTCGTGTGACAAAAGCTAACTTGAATAAGCAAGCTCTTCATGACTGAATCTTTTAATATTAATGCTTTTGTTCATTTTCAGTAAAGAAAATCCTGGGCTAGATCCTCAGCTATTGCCAGTGTGGGAGGCACCAACAAAAAGAATCTTCATAGAAGTCAGTTATACTATTCCACAATCTTGCTCTGTAACACAGGTTTTTTAATTTTACTTTTTTAAAAACAATTACATATGCAGGCAAAATTCATTTTTCTAATTTAATTCATGAAAAAGTCACATATTGTGCATGTTTTGGGCCCCATGGGTAGCCAGTGGAGAGATTACCCTCCCTTCAAAGACCTTGGTGGTCCTTGGGAGATGTCACCTTCTCAAGCATTTTTGCAGAGGCAGCCTGAAGGGTGACTTTGAAAGGGTGACTTTGGGCTGAACGGAAAAAGTGGAGAAATTCCTAAGAGAAGTGTAGACAAGAAAGAAAACTGCAAATTTGGGATGGTCTCTGGTTGAATCTTTGATTCTGATTCAACAAAGTAACCCAAATTCAATACATGAGACAAAGTGCTGAGTATGTGTGTTTGTGCTTTGCTGATCAGTACTGAGACAAAGGTAAGGACGCCAACTGTTTAGCTGAGCCAGGCTTCATCTTTTTTTTGTTTTGTTTTTTACCATGAATATCAATTTTGAGGTCTGTTAATGGCATAAGCAGAAGAGGTCACTTGGGCAGCGAGGACTGACAGCAACATTTCAAAGATGCTGTGACACGCTCAGTGATGTAGAATAGAACTCCCCCCTCCCCCCTCCCCTTGTGGTCCTACTCTCTCCTTTAACAGACTAAACACACCACATGTGTCTCTTTAGCCACTTAGAAAAAGATGTTATGAAATGGCTGCAGTCACAAATGGAGTTTTAAATGGTTTTAACGTAATATAGCAATCTGTTCACAAATCCTGATGTGTTTACAAAACATATCCTTGCTGCCTAATACGTTTATTTTAACACTTTATTCAGGCTTAAATGCCATTTTCACATGCTGCATTTGTTTGGATTTTGCATAAGGTTGTACCACTTATCCAGGAATGCTGGACAATAATGCAGTGTTGGGAAAGAGTTCAACTTTTGTTTGGGTTGAATCACATTCAACTTCTGTTATTCACCATTTAGGGCCTGAGTCATCAAATAACAGTTAGAACTGTTTAGTTTCTGTTCTCAGCCAGAACAGGTGACCTTCTTATTGGCATGATCACAGGCAACAGAAGTAGTCTGTCTCACCTGGACAGAGCAGGACAGAGGTTAAGTGATTTACAATATAATCAAGTATTTTTCCATAGTGGAGTTTCACTCAGTTAGGACCAAATATCCACAACTTTTCAGATCAACATGCAGGTTTGAAACACAGCTGGATTCCCCCCCAGTTCTGTACCTCTCGCTGGTAGGTACACAGTTCACTTTTTATCCCTGTTTTCAGTAGGTGAGGGAATTCAGTTCCACCGAGGTGAACAACTACTTGGCATTGGTTGTGTTCATCCTTTCCCAGGATGTTTTCAGCACATCTCATACCTGTACTTCACACTGTGTACCTTGCAAATGCTCCAGACACCGTGAAAGTCCAGTTTTGGGCCCCTCACTACATGACAGACATTGAGGTGCTGGAGTGTTTCCAGAGAAGGGCAGCAAAGCTGGGGAAGGATCTGGAGAGTAGGTCTTGTGAGGAGAGGCTGAGGGAGCTGGGGTTGTTTAGCCCAGAGAAAAGGAGGCTCGGGGAAGACCTTATTGCTTTCTAAAATTCCCTGAAAGAAGACTGAAGCAGGGTGGGGGTCAGTCTCCTCTTCCAAGGAACAAGTTGCATGATGAGAGGGAATGTGCTGAAGCTGCACCAGGACAGGTTCAAGTTGGACATCAGGAAGAATTTCTTCACTGAAAGGGTGGTGAAACATTGGAGCAGGCTGCCCAGGGGTGTGGCGGAGTCACCACCCCTGGAGGTGTTTGAGAAACAGCTGGACATGGCACTTGGTGTTATGGTTTAGCTGACAAGGTGGTGTTCAGTCGAAGATTGGACTCGATGATTTTGGTGGTCTTTTCCAACCTCCTTTATTCTATGATTCTCTGCCATAAGGTAACAGATGACATCTCTTCAGCCACAAACACGGTCATTCTTTCATGAGGTACAAGATATAGGAAAAAATCAGCACCAGAACTTCTTCCTTCTCAAGGAGTTTGAGGGCCAGCATATCAAGAGGATACCAAAACTGTGGAATGAAGACCATGTGAACATTTTATTTCTTTGATATAATGAACTTCTAGTGAAAGGTTAAGCTACCTTGTGCTGGACAATGACCACCAATCACATCTGGCTCTCATGGACTTTTTTGAAAGACATTATTATGATCCTTTCCTCTTATAATGAATTTCTTATCTGTCCACTCTACTAAGCAGAATGGATGTAATAATTTATTTACTTATTTTCACAAGGAAGTCTGCCAATAGATCAGCTTTTCAAAGGACAAACTGTAAGCAGCATTAGTTAGAAGGAAAGAGGTTCCAGTCCAAACCACTTTCTAGGCCATGGGTAATTTGTATTATAGTTGATATGGTCTATATCAAATAAAAAGATTATATATCTGTTGTTGTGGATCATTTAAATACTGTATTTTTACTGCTGGTGAGGAATTAGCTTTGATGCTATTCACTGGTGGGGATTTAACCTTCCTTTTGTCATGTTTTCCTACCAGCTATTATCATAAACTCCAAACTTACAGCCTATATAAAGAACTCAATAATTATAGGACATGACTTTTGGTTTGGTTTTGGGGGTTTTTTGGCATTTAAGCTAAGGGAGTTTCAAAGGAATTTCACTGTAGTTTTAGTTTTCTCCAAATTTCACCCAACCCAAGCCAGCCTGCCCATCATTGATGTTAACATGGATTCAGTCAAACAAGGCAGCAGCAGACCACACCACATATGCCACAGTGTATTATTCTTTCTAATCAAAAGGTTTGCTTTGGTTTTCAAAGTGTGGGAAACCTGACACAAGATGCCTGTCGCAGATAGGGAAGGATCCTCTGCTCTTCAGCACAGGGTAATAATAACAACAACAATAACTTTGATTTTGTTTCAAGACTTCTCGCTTGGGATCCTGCAGAGGTTCTAATATCCCTCCATGCCAGCATATTATTTTTGGATTGAATGACTGGATGAGCTTGATTTACATCTTATCTCGCTCCATAACCCATAATGTGTTTTTAAATCATGTCTAAACAATTTACCACAAAAGCAAAATTGGAGGCAGGCAGTGGGAAGTATCTTGGATAAGTCAAGCATCAAAGAGAGAAACCTCAGAGGACGAAGAGGGGTTTATTTGCAGCTGGCTGAGTCATGTTTCATGTGGGGTATGGTCCCTTGCTAATAATAAGCAAACTGCTAAAATACTATTCCACACTTTATTAACTTGTTTGGTGAGTTAGGATGTCCTGTGCAGACATGTTCACTGGTAACTTCTTTTCTCTAAGAACTTTTCCCCTGATAGCCTTTCAGATAACATTAGAAAATAGCTCTTTTCCTGCATTTTCCCTGGCTTATGTCACACCGCCAAGCCTCTGAAGAGGCTTCAGTTGTGCTGTGCTGCAGCCTGCAAGGCCTGTACACTCTGAATCTACAGCAAAGAGTCTTCAAAGGAAAGTGACAGCCACATCAAGTGAATGGCTGCCATTAAAAAAAATAACATTGAGGGGGTTTTTAAAGATTGTTGGTTACCACTGTTTCTCTATCAAAAGTGGGCATTTGGGGGGGAAAAACAGTTTTTCAGCAAAGATTTTGTTTTCTTTGGAAAATTTAGCTTTTCTTTGTTTTTCTTACAGGATTATTTTGTTTTGATGAGGATGCTATTATTATCATTATTATTTCATTTTTAATATGTTATTTTCCCTCTTTTTTCTTTTTTTTGGTCAAAGAGGACAGAAAAGGAGAACAATGTTAGAGAATATTGACATATCCTAAATCAGTTTTGAGATCTACTTTTCAGGAAAAATAATTCAATTTTTGAGATAGCTCTCACTGAACTCTCAAATATGTGGATAAATGGAATTATTTGTTACATTTGGGAAAAACTGATCAAGCTGGTCAGGCAAGGATGGGGGGAAATGGTTGACTAGAGCTGTATGTGGCATCTCTTGCCACAGCTGAGTCCCACAACACGTTTTCTGTAGCACTCTAGAAACAACTCTCTTTGTTATGTAGTGCTTGTGTTGAACAGTGGCAGATTTAAAACCATAACATTATGACTTTTCAGAGATCACAATCAGTGTTTTAAACACACTGACTCTGAGACTGTGCTTTTATCTTAACATAGGTCACAGTTGTCCTGAATACAATTTTAAATTTTAGGGTATAAAAATGCAAAACCTGTTGAAGAACAGAAGAAAAACAGAAAAAGAAAATTAAAAAAAAAAATGTGTTAAAATTGAGAGATACTCCTGATGCTGTCAGCTTTACTCTTAATATAACCAGTAGTCCTGTATTTAGGACATTGTAGTTGGTATGGAGGAGGTGAAAGCTCCTGTGCTGAATCAGGCAGAAAAATGATTTGTCCCTTGGTCTTCCCTGTCAAATGTAGTTTTCTTACCCTGTGGATCCTGGTGAATGATCCTAGAAGGATAATCCCCACTCTGATGAACAATCCCATCCTTGCTGAAGAAAATATTTCCTCTGTGGTCCATGTTTGTAGCCTGTGGTGTTTTCAGATACCAAACACACAACGTTCTCTGTTTAAAAAGAAACAACAGAAACATTTGAAAAGCCTTTATCAGTCTTATTTAACCCCAAAAGGGAAAAGAAAAAGAAAAATCAACACCAACCAACCAACCAACCAAAACAAGCTTCCCCCTTGAGTAATAAGACACTCAGGTTCTTTCAGGCAAACCTCAGGTGTTTCTTCACTGGTTTATGGGGTTTCTCACACAAGAATTTCTCACCCCCAGAACATATGGGGTCTCAACACCAAAGTCATGCTGCCTCTCAGGAGGGGACCTGAGGACCCACATCTGCAGTCCTCAGTTGTAGAAATGCTACCCTTCTCCTCAGAGGGTCAGCACTAGAGGGCAATACAGACACACGCTTAGACATACACCAGTGATTTTTAGTGGACAGTGTTTTCCTCACTGGCATGAAAAAAAGGGAGGGTGGAGACGAGTTGTCAAAACCGTGAGTCAGAGAGTAAATTGGTCCCACCTTAACCACAGTCCTCTGCCACGCAGCAATTCTCCTTATCAGATTGCTATCAGAAATTAACACTGGGCCAATCTGCAAGATAAATATCATCAGTTCCATTATTAGAGATAGATGGTATAATACAGAGATGTTTCACAATGAGGTAGAAATTAATAACTGGAATTGCATGTGTGCTATAAGCTACCAGCAAATACAGCTTTATTCTGATTAATTTTAAAAACTGGTTTCAAGACTGGCAATAACCATTAAAGTCCAGCTGGATTAACAGCAGCAAAAAAACGTCCTCAGACAAATAAGTAAAACTGATATTAATTCCAATCTCTGGTCAGGGTGCCATTCTGAACTTGGCCTTGCCCTCTACTTTGCTGAAACTCTATATGGAATGAAGAGATGGCTGATACAGGACAGGCTAAAAAGTTCAATCTGTTGGGACCAGGATTCATTTCAACCCATCAGTGTTCATTATTCCACTAAGTGGTGACATAATTACAGAGCCAGGATCCCCTGGGACTCCGTTGGAGCTGGCTCCAATTTGCAGGCCACCCTGCAGGAGAATGTCAACCCTGCTTATGCCAAGCAGCGGGTTTGTAGGGAAATTGGGTAACTCCATGACATACTGAACATGAATTCCTTCCTGGAAATCTGTCACTGTCTCCCTGATAAGACTGATTTTGAAACCCAGAAAAGACAGAACAGAGTTGAAATAAATGCTGCCCAGCCTGTGTTAATACACAGCACTGCATTTCCCCATCTCCATCCCAGTCATGATTATTTAATCTATCATTATCACTCCACTTTTCATGGAAAATAAAACCACCACCTCAAAGGCTAGTGAATACCCTTATCTACTTATATTTTGGCATTGCAATCTTCTTGGTTTAGCAGGCACAAATCTGGCATTTACATAGACACCAAGAATGGAAATTTTACAGCATGGAGGGATCTACCTGAGTATTTTACATATGTTCATACTTACTAGCTCATTATGGCCCAAGAACTTGTAAATATTCACTAGCAAAATGACTGGGATTGGGACCTGCAGAAATGTAGATTTTTTGACATCTTCTCCATATTTGCACAGTGGAACAGTGCCAGGTTTGATTCATCTTTAAAACCAAAGGATTTAAAGATTCTTTTAAATGCGAATCAGTACCTGAACATGTTTAGGTTCATCAGCATATCCTACATAAAGAGGAAAAATATGAAATAATTCTTCTGTGTGATTTTAGCCCTTCTAACCATTTATTTTATGACACGGTGCTTCTACAGCTCCCTTCTGGCTTTAAGTTGCCTGCAGCTCGACTTCAGCATAAATCTATGTCATGATTTCAAGTTAACAGCAACTCATCAAGGTCCAAAATTCCATGGGTGGCAAGACGCAGCTCAAGAATGCACATCCTGAAACATTACAGTATAAAGGACTCAATATTATTGAGGGAAAAAAGAGAATATACTAAGTCAATATGGAAGAAGCTGAGAGAGCTGTGTCAAAACGGGTTTAGGTTGGATATTAGGAAATGCTCTTCACCCAGGGGTGGTTGGGCACTGGAACAGGCTCCCCACGGAAGTGGTCACAGCACCAGGCCTGACAGAGTTCAAGGAGTGTTTGGACAACACTCTTGCACATATAGTGTGACTCTTGGGGTGTCCTGTGCAGGGCCAGGAGTTGGAGTTGATGATCCTTGTGGGTCCCTTCCAACTCAGCAGATTCCATAACACACCAAGGCAAGTCATTGCCTAGTACGATATGCAGTGACAATTCTGTTAAACACCCCCAGATCAGTCTAGAACCTTTGGAGCAACACACTGGCAGTAGGCAAATTTACATTACCAGTTAGTCACTTTTAGGCAAGGCTGACTGAGCATTGGCATATGCTGTCAAAGAAAGTGGAGCATATTTTTTGACTGCGCATTCTGAGAGATGTGATTTGTAAGGAGGAAGTCTTGATTTAGTCAAACAAGCTGCAACACTTCTTGCAGAGGTAGCTGAATGACATGTAAGGGCTTGCTTTGTATAGAAGGTCAGACTAGCTGATCCAATAGTCCATTCAGAGCTTAAAGTCTCTGAGAGCCTATAGTCTGAGCTACAGACTTAAGCCTCTTACTGGGAGTTGAAACAGTTTTTGTATTGTCCCTAGATCATGTATTGAGGAGAAAGAAGACCAGACGGTGAGCAGTGGGTTGCACATGCCAGGGAAGATGTAATTTAAAAAAGGAATCCATCTTTATACTGAGTCATAACAGAAGTTTTATTATTACCTCTCCATGTGTGGGTATAACACCTTATTTAAAGTTAGAAATACAAACTGACTCTGAAGTAAGGATTACAAAGTAGAAAGACTTCAGAGTGGTTAAAAAGGTCTCACACTAAACATCACCCTATGCCAGAAGATGAAAGGAGAAAATCAACAGAAATATAAACACTTAAAAGTCCTTATTGTTGTTTTTAAATTTGCCCATCCTCAATGACTATATAAGCACAGGGAGGTTATGCTGCCTTGTGTTTGCTCATCCCTGGTCTTTCTCAGCTCACCTATTGCTTAGGTGTATTAGAAGCAAATAGCACCTTGAAAAAAAAAAATCACCTCTGATTTGCATCAAATCAAAGGGGTTTGTAGCTATCTGAAGTTTTACAAGTGGGGACTTCACTTTAGTGATGAAGTTTCAATGGCTTATTTCCTGGTACTTAGAGGAGATTTGTGATACACCAGTAGCTTGTTAAGCTGTTACCCTTTTTTGTAGGTACTAATTTCTTTTAATGAGAGTTTACTTTGTCTTGCTTTGTTTGCTGTTATTTCTTGAGTGGGTTTGGTTATCTCCTCCTTAAAAGAAGATTTCAGACTGATAGTATTTACCTAAGAGAGCCATGGACATTATCCTAACCATTAATGCACCTGTCACTATTTGGGAGGATGTACTTTCTACAGACTCTAAGTAAATGTTTCTGAGTTAATCCATGAATATGAAAAATTTCTTTAAAATTACATTTAACCATAAAGGTCAACACCATCATGCTAAATATATTCTAATTAAAATATCAAAAATTTATATGAAAAGAGGAAAGTTAAAATAGTAGATAGACAGATTCGTGTGGTATGTGGGGTTTTTTGGTTTTTTTGGGTTTTTTTTCCCCCAATGTTTGCTCCAAAGATCAATAAAGCCAAGGAAAGATCCTCTTTCATTCTGTTAATTGGGTCCTATAAAAACCAAAATGGTTGTGTATTCACTATTGCATTTATAAAACACATAAAAGAAAAAGCACGGCACCAGCAGGTTCTAGACACCTTTGAGAAGCCCAAGAGCTGCATGTAAGCAGAAAGCCTTGATTTGAATGACCAACTTGATAACCAGCTCAGTTAAAAAAAAAAAAAAAAAAAAAAAAAANAAAAAAAAAAAAAAAATTTCCCTCACAATGAATGTTTGCAGCATATTCTCACCAGATCACTCTTTGGCTGGTCCCAGTTTCCACTGAGAGACAAAAGGCAAGGTTTGGGGAAAGTTGGAAGGAACCTTGTAGGGATTTCATGGAACTCTTCAATGTCAGGTTTTGGTGTAAGAGTTTGGAGAGGGTTGCTGGCCACAGTGAGGGGGTACTTCAACAAATGAATCCCTCAACAAGTCAATTTATACAATTATTCTGGCATAGGTCCTAAACTTTTTAAAGTAAAATTTAAAAATCTGAGAGTGGAGATCAAAGTCTAAAACTCCCTTCTTCCAGTTGAGCTGAGGGGACAGGGGCTGTTCCCTCAGCCCTCCCCTGTGTATTAGCATCTCTTGGAGGTTTGACACAGCACGACTTTATCAACAGAAGTGGAAATTGCAGGAGCCAGTGAATTTAGGCCAAATAGGAAACATCAGCCATCTTTCATCTGATAAATTAATTTCCATATAGAGTTGAAAAAAACACTTTCTTTTTTTTTGTCCTTTTTTTTTTGTTTTAGTGCACACACATTTCCTGCCCTTCATCCCCAGCTCCCCATTACCCTTTTTTTCATCACTTTTAGTGGTTTTCACACTTGAAGAGTTAAAGAACCCAAAGACGGTTGAATTAGTAAATTTTTGTACAATTTTTGACTTGGCAGAGCATCCGAGTTCCTAAAATTAGACCACACCAAGTTTCAATTTCAAAGTATTTGTAATTGCTACCAAAAATCCCTTACTGAAAAAAAGATTTGGAAATTCTAATTTTTTCATTATTGTTTGAATCTCGGGTGCATAACAGAAGTATTGAACAACCCCAGCCAAAATCATGAACATCTTCCAGCCTTTCTCACCACTTTACTGCCTTTGCTAACCACTGTTGTAGACTCAAGAGTTTATCTTCCTTCTTTCCCTAGGGGAACTTAGGATCAAAACAAGCAAAAATGTTAACAAGTAGCACATTTAATATGAGAAAATAGAATCACAGGGACTCAGCAACTTGCCTGAAGTCATACTGGAAGTCCACTAGCAAGGCAAAGACACAAGCCTGGACCTCATATCCCGGTCTATAACTCAAAAATGTAGGTTGAATATGGTTTTTTTCTTCACATACTTTAAATGCAACAGAAACAGTTTAAAGTGCAAAACCATTCTCAGACAGATTGTTCCTAGCTCTGATGTACATTTTTTCACATTGGAAGCTAAAGATTTTAATGAATTTGTGATTATTACTATTTATTACTGTAAACTGGCTTATGTGACACTGCCTGAGATTGCCTTATCATAATGAACCCGACTACAGCACCCACAATCCCTCCTACACAAGGGAATGAAAAATTTCTAAGAATAAGATTTCTAAGTATGATATTTGGCGAATACCAAAGAAATATGAATCACTTTTCATGAATCGCATGAAAATGTTACAAGGCATAAAACAAGAGCCGTTCAAGTGAAACATTTTGCGTGAGAAAAGGTGGCCAGCTGGCTAGGTCAGCAAAGCGGCTGCAGGACCTGCGAATTTCCACTGAGATGTTTTTATTTTTACATGTGAAAAAAAAAAAAAAACCACCTCCTTTCTTGAAGACACTGATGCAGTGGGAAATGATAATTGCAAGTAGCTGTATCTAAACCCAAGCGCAGCAAAACAAACCCCACCCTTGTCAAGACCAATTTACCACGCCACAGGTTTCTAATGGATGTGAGAAGAAGGTTGATCTGAAAACAAAACTCTTTAATAACAGGTTTTCTATTGCTCTTACCACATTAATGCCATAGATCTGGTGTCTAAAAGACAAGCAGTGTGTCTGTCTTTAACCCTCTCCTTATTACATGATTCACTGTTGTGTCTGCTCTGTAATTTGGCTGTACCTGGGCTCACTTTGCAGTGGGTCTCAGCGAGGTCTGAGCCGCGAGAGAGGCTGCTCTTGGTACCTACGTGAGGCAGTTTAGAGATGGCTTCCACTGAAACCACAGATCCTTTGGTGCAGACACGCCCAGAACCTTTCTTTGTGGATTTATTCACATCATGTGCCTGTAAGACAGAGAATTATTATCTTCTGTCAACCCTGTTTTGGAGATGATAAATGGCTGCCTTGTGAAGTAGTGGGGCTTGCCCACACTCAAACAGAGAATTTGGGGAAGAGCAAGGAGCTGCCCCCAAAATTATCTCAATCTTGCTCAAAAAAAGTGCTTTGCTGCCATAGCATCCTTGTCCCTGGACAAACAACAATTCCACACAACTCTGGAAATATTTTAGTTCTTCATTTTTGTATCAGGACTCCTTCAATGGCCAAATTTGAAGTGAAAAATACTAATCTCACATATGTGGATAAACGCTTGGGTCACCAAGGGCAGAGTCTGATTTCACTGTTTGACAGATGACACAAACACCAGATAAAGGCAACAGAAGTAATTTTGGTTGTCTTGGAAATAAGGGAAAAACATAGCAGTGTTTTTAGTGCACTGCAAAAATGGTACCTGACCTGGTGGTTTCCTCACAAATGAAACACGAGAAAGAATAGGGAGGACATGACAGATACAGCCAGGTGGGCTCCCAACTACCAAGAAAATAAAGGGGTTTGTCCCCAGAAAACTTTTAGGATAGCTAATGCTGCTCCAATAAAGTTGACACAAGTGTAAGAAAATGGCAAAAATGTAAAATAGCTTTTCAAAGCATCAATTTTTATCCCCACTACAATGTTTACTTCTCCTTTAATATACTGAAAAGATTTCCATCCCAGAGGAACGTTCTGGACATGCTGTATTATACAGTAACATTATGCTCTAACATTTCAGTCATCCAAATATTGTTTTTGGGATTACTCATGGAAACTTCACAGTGGAAGAGGAAAGGGGAGGGGAAGTTGCATGGAGAAGGGAGGGGGGAAACATCCCCTATTAAAGCTCCATTAGCTCCAGAAAGGAGCTCTATGAAGTGCATGAAAAATGTTGTGGATTATTCAAAGACATCTATAATTTGAGTGTCTGTTTTCAATGTCAAGTTTCCTCCTAACCCCTATCACTTTTTTCCCCTCTTTTTAATTTTTTTTTTTAATTTTATTTCTGCAGAGGAGGATAATGATTATTACAGAAATAAGTGGGGAAAAGATGGATTGTCTTTATATGAAGTGTAAGTGTTGGGTAAGGCAATTAAGCGGAACAGAAAATAGCTAGGATTAAAAGCCTTTCTTAGATCCTGCCAGAGCTGAAATCGTTGACACAGGGAAGATGTGTCTAAGCTCCAGCAAAGTTTGGGTGAGGCAATTGTGAAGACGACGGTCTAACGGCTGTAAAGCCTTCAAAATGGCAAACAGAGGAGAAGGCTTCCCGTGAAGAAAGGACACCTTCTCTTCCACTCCTCCTCGCCCCCAGGGCTTTTTAATGTCAGATGTGAACTGCACACCTGTGATAAATATAACCCCACAGCTGTCACTGGGGGCTGGGAGTGTGGGCAGGAGTGGGCTGGGGGACAGCATCTCCCCTGGCCCCCACGCAGGCTCCTTTGAGCTGGGGTTTCAGCTGGCAGTTCCAGAGAAAGCAGGTGGTGAAGCCGGGGTGAATCACTGAGACAGCAACTTTTGAGTCAAAGGTTGAGGAAGGGGTTATTACACAACTTTCACGTTGTGCCGAGAGCCCAGGAAAGAGCAAACCCACACGAATTCACCGGCAGCTGGGGAAAGCAGGAGCTTTGCTCTCCCCCTTTGCCCTCCCAAAGCTCGAAGGGAAGCAATTCACAGGGGAGGCTGAAGGGAAAACACCACGTGAAATTGCACAGTGGTTGGTGTAGTGCTGATTATCCCTCATCACCAGACCAGACTTTGCTTTGGACAACCAGTTTCCGTAGGCTTCGAGCCACGTGGATTGAGAAAAATCAGAATAAACAATCCCTGGTACACAGGCACAGAGGGAGGAAGCAGATTTGAGAAAGCCCCTCCCATCTGAAGCAGGGCACAAGCTGCTGCCAGAGCGGTTTCCCCTCCAGCTGCCTCAAAACAGCTCCATTTTGCAACCTCAGGTGCAAGATCCGTGGATGCTGCAGCCTTTCCTCTTCTCCTTCATGCCTGCACCAGGCACCAGCTCACCCCCAGCCCTCCCTGCTGGGCCGGGATGACAGATCTAAATAACAGGAGTAATGACAGCTGATGATATAATTAGAGCAGTGATTTAAGTGTGGGAGTCCTGCAATTTGAGAGGTAGCTTGTGACCTCTGGGCTGTATCCATCGTTGATGTGTGCCCTGGGACACCCCTCTGCAATCAGTGGGATGGCACATGCAGCGAGTGAGAGCACATTTCATCCCCTTTTTTTTGGCAAAAAAACGTGGTGGGTGGGGAAAAGCAACACCACACTCAACCTGCCCCACAGTTTGGACAAGAAAGTGAATTTGGTGCTGTGCTGAGAAATTCTGGCTCTAGTCACAGATAATCTGCTTTGGTATTTATGTTTAATAGTAGCAGTATGTAATATTTCTAAACTGCTTGTACTCCAGGTTGTGTGATCAGGCACTAATGGACCTCACTGCAGCCTTGCTCTCCCCAAGCAGCAGCCTGAACTCACAGGCTGGCTTCTGGTTCTTAAGCTCATCACTGCTGCACACTTCACCTCTGCAGCTGGAGGAATCAAAACGTTGTTTTTCCCTTGTGTTACACAGTGAAATTTCAGACCCAGAACTTTCTGGCATTTGCTTCTGAGGAGAAAGTGGGGAAATTAATCTGTTCTGTTTGCTCTGGCTTAAATATGGAAACATCTGTTAAACTGTCTCCGATTGCCTGCTGGCTGCATTAAAGTGATGACAAATTTTGCCACTGATTACTGAGTATATTTCACTTTTTTTTTTTTTTTTTGCATGCAAATTCTGTGCAATGCTCAGGACGGCTGTACCTGTTGGTTTGGCTGCCTGCAAAACGACAGGGATTAGATCTAAATATCAGCCTCACGTGTTGTACTGATGAGCTGCCCTACAGCTATACATCAGCGCAGAGTTTTGTCAATTTTCCAGGAAGGTCCCAAATATCTGTATATTTTTACTGTATTAAATATATGTATTTTATATATATATATACAGTCCACATATATATATGTGATCTATGTTAATATATATATTTTTATATACATGCATATCTATGCTTGTACCCTGCCTGTGGGTTGGCTTTTGGACCAGAAATTGATTTGAGAAATAGAAAAGGATTTGAGCAGAAATCCTATTGCTGAACACAGCATATCAGTGCTAAGCCAAGAGTTCAAAGTGGAGGTGCAGAAAGAAATTCTCAACCAAGGAACCCTGGCAAGGACTGCTCAGTGCTTTGCTGGGGAGATGAGCCAGATTCAAGCTATGGTCACCTCTCTCCCAGGAATCAGAAGATAAACTATAGGCCAAACAATTCCTACAAGGCCAGAAAGTAATCAAAGGAGGGGGAAGACTCTAAGAGAGCAAAAAAATTTCTTGCAGACTTTTCTGGGTGAAGGAAAAAGCTCCTGAGTGTCTGAGCAAAGAGAGAAAAGCCTCTAGAAGAGAAGGAGGGGAGGAAATAAAGGGCTGGGAGGTTTGGGTCCTACTCAGAAGTTTGGTTCAATACCCAGTGCCCTCAGGAAAGGGCACTGCTGAGCATTTTGGGATACCTGTAATCCTTCCTCAGCTGCTGAGGCAGCCCCAGATTGCAGAGAGCATTTAAGTGGGCTGAGTGTAATTACCTGATTGGCATTAAGTAACAGTGTAATTAGCACTTTTTGGCACATCTTCCTTTGAACATATGATGTCTGAGCATTCTGTAAATAAGATGACATAATAAATAATATGACACTCCCAGCAATACACTTAATGATGACTTTAAAGGTTATTTTCTACGTTCTCCAGAAGTAACACTTAAAGCAAGTGTGCTGGACACTGGGGATTTCTGGTGAACAGAGAGATTGAGTTAATGGGCTAAGTTCTGCTGACTGGTGTAAACTGTGGCAAGCATCAAGATGTTTAGAGCTTTAGGGAGAAAACTTTTGAGGCTGTAGTGGTAGAAGACAATGCATTTGTGGCTCGTCAAGAAAACTCCTTTTCACGTGTTGAACCTGGGGAGTTCCTTACTGCACAACAAAACTGAAGCAAGATGCAGGAAAATGGCTCAGGATTTTTGAGAGAAATTATTTTAACCTACGCTGTTGGACACTTGAAATGAATCAGTGAAGGAACTGCATTCTGTAACTCTCTACTTGGATCTAAGAACTTAATCCTAAGTTTCATAAAGTGAATACTATAAATACACAGCCTCAGTGCATTTGCTGCAATGCTGCAATTAGTCTCTGGTAAAATAGCATCCCAAATTATCACCAAAGGTTCCCCTTTGCTGATGAGAGGAAAGAAGTATAATCTCATAAAATTATGATTATTAATATTGCATAAACCCCCTTTTTTAAACTTGAGATACTTTACATAGCTACAGATTGCTATCTCTGCTTATAACTGACAGAGGGCAAGAGGAAAATTTCTCTTGGGTTGCTTAATCGCAAGTTTTCTGCAGGGCTTCTTGTACTTTCTTTGGTAATAGTGATTCAGATCATGTGTTTGATCAAGCTTCCTTGCTGGAGGATTAGGAAATGTGATGGTTTGTTCCAAGAGAAATGAATGTTTTAGAGATTTGGCAGAACCCTGTGGCTGACCATGAATCACAACTTTTGGTCAATCAATGCTCAATACCTGTCTACAAAATGCTGGGGGAGGAGGGGGTCGGAAATGTAATAACTCCGTGCTTTCTCTGAATAATTAAATTATTGCAGTGAGCTTTGGATGACGTTATTGAAGTGACACAGTGAGAAATACAACTTTTTCCCCTTTATTGCCTTGAGTCAGTTGATAATTCACAGCAGTGAACAAAAGAAAGCCAGTGGATAACACATGTTAGCAAGGTCTCTGCAAAATTACCTTCCGTATTAGACTTTTTCTTTATCACTGAGATCCGCTGCCAGTTCACATTAAAATTCAGAGTGCTGACAAATGCATTTCTCTTAACAAGATCGCCATTATTTTTTCCTTTTTGCTAGGCAGGAGCAAGGCAGAGACTGGTAAGCAGAGCTCCTGACACCCCTGCAGGTTGTTTATTGAGGGGGAAGGATCTTATCATTTCAGGACAGCTACATCCAGCTCATGGGGTCTGAAAGTCATGTAACCAGCAGTGCAAATAATTTACTTGTGGCCCCTTTTTCCACTGGGGAAGTGGAGGCATCACTTAATGCACTGAAACAGCATCTTCCTCATCTTCCTCCCTCTCCTCCTTCCCACTCATTGCTGGCACTGCTGCCCACCACATGAGCACTTGGAACGGGATTATTGTCACAACTTTGCACCTGGAAGTTCAAAGAGGTCAGGCCCCCACAGCAATGCAGGTTGTCAAATGGACTGTCGCAGGCAGTTTGTGCTTTAGCTGAACTCCAGATCCCAAGCACTGCCTGGTGGTCACCAAAAAGTCCTAAGAAAGATTTTTCTACTACTACTACTACTACTGCTCCTCCTATTATTATTATTATTATTATTGTTGTTGTTATTATTGTTATTGTTATTGTTTTGTTGTCGTTGTTTTGTTGTTGTTATTGTTATTTTTGTTATTATTATTGTATTTGAAAGGTTGTCATGGCCTAACATGAAGCTGAAATTGCCACTCATTGCAGCTGGTTTCTTTGTAGGAAAGTTTTAACATTTTCCTATGCCTCTGCCCTGACCCTCAGCTGTCACTGTGTCACCCAGGCAATGAACTGAGGTACCAAGCTGCATGTATCTGGCTTTTACACCGAAATGTTTTGCTGTACTAGGCTCAAAGTACATACTAAAAAAAAAAAAAAAGTAGAGAAATCTTTATCAGGGACACACATAGGGAATCAGCACAGATTATCGGTTTTGCAAGATGGTCAGAATGAGCCTCACCTTCTGATCAAAGCTATCACCTCTCCTTTTGATAATAAAACCTGCACAGAAGCTGGTGTGTCCCTGATTTGGGGTAAGAATCTCCTACCTGTTTGTAAGCACTGGAATTGTCAAACCTGACAGCATGAGTGTTCTTACTGTAAAATCTGTGCCCATAATCAGCGTCTCCATCTCCAAAGATCTGGATGCTTTCAGCAGATCATCTGACCTCTGCAATAAAAATATCCAAGCTCATATCATCTGATCAAATCCTCTCAAACCTTGCTAGCCATTTAGGAATCACACACTTCCCACCGGAGTGCTGATGCTGATAAAAATGTAATACTCCAAAACCCAGAGATCATTGGTAAGAGAACCATCTGGGTGGATGCTGAGGCCCAAATTCTCCTCTCAGTGTTGCCATCATGAGTTTCATACGATGGAGAGCAATCCAGAGCTGATATGTCATTCAGATTTTTTTTTCCTGGGCTTGCAAACTCAGTCTTTTTTTTTTTTTCTATTGGGAAAATCTGAAATGAAAAAATAAAAATTAAAAAAAAAATTCCAAACCAAAAAAAACAAACAAAAAAATCCATCCAAAAAATCCTCACCAAAAACCCCCCATGAAACCCCAAAACAGGAGAAGAAAAATACTAAATATTTGTTTGGATGTCCCTCCCCCTGTCAGGGCTATTGAAATTAGAAGATTTTTAATGTCCCTTCCAACACAAAACCTTCTATGATTCTGTGATTTTTTATTCTAGCCAGCTGTTCTGTGCACCAGTGGGCTTTCGGTATTTTTGCTTTCTTTTTTTCCCTGCCATCAGGAGAATTAATGTTCAGTTATGGGAAAAGGAAAAACCCAGGCTCTGCAAGCACCATATTTTGTGTATTCCCCAACTAGGTTTCGAACTCACAATATTTAGCTGAAAGCTCGGATTCTTCTGAGACACTTCTAATTTTCCAGAGGAAAAGAGATTAAATCTGAACTACTGAGTCTTTCTCAGTTTCAATGATGGTTGGTGAGAGAAGACCTGAAACTCTTGCTTATATTCACCATTGACTGTACGTCGTCAGGCTCCAGATAGGTAATTAAGAGTCATTTAGCTGTTTACTTAATATGATAGCCATGGCTCTAACCTAGAGTTTTAACGTGTTTATTGCAGGGCAAGAGCATGAACATTGAGGGAAGTTTCTTTTGTGATTTCTTGGTGCACTAGATGGCACTAAAGCATGGCTTTTATATACAGGTGGAAAAAATCCCCACAAAAATTGATATGTAGGTTCAGTAAGCCTGAACTATTTTGGTCAGGTATATTTTATGAAAGTTCTTTGATATATTATTTGTAATTTTTCATTTTAATTTTCAGATTATCAGAAACAGAGAATTAATTACACCCACTTTGATATTAAAAGAATTTAAAATTGAAAATAAATAATGCTGGGAAGTTGAAAAAAAAACCCTGAAGAAACTAATTTACCCCAGGCTAGATGCAAAATTATTCTAATGTTCAAAGATTAGGGGGCTTGATGCAAGTAAAAAAAAAGTTCTGTACCAATTACATGGCTTTTTCATGAACCTTAGATATCGAAAACATTAAAGTCACAAAAAATGTATAACATCTTCAGGTTTCCTATATAGAAAAACCATTCTTAATATATAAGCAAATAGATAGCTCCGTACTGTCTCCCAGGCATACCATGTTCAAAATAAATCGGGTAGAACCATCCCGCAAGGAGACAGGGCCCTTTTTCTCCCACATAAGTGTCAAGAAAACAAAATTAAATTTTAATTTTTCTTTACTTCTTCCCCTCCCTTCAAATGAGGAGCTATGGCTCAGCTCATTCGAAGTTTCTTTTAAGGCATTCTTATGTGTTGTATACAGCACTCTTTGCTCTCTTATATGATCATAATAAACAACAACAAAGGAACTATGAAGGGTGGATCCCTTGTAAAATTCAGCCTTCTAGACAAAACCAGACAGAAATATGTCTTAGGTCATCTTGGATATTTTTGACTCCTAATGCTGAGGGTGCTTACAGAGGCATTGCAAGTCTTTATGATGTTTTGATGATTCCAGGGTTATTCACTGAGTGTTTTGGTAAGAAAGGAAGCAGGAAGAAAAGGATAAGGAGTTAGAAGAAGAATGAGAGAGCAGTGAGGTGTGGACTGAATGTGAGCTCACTCCAGCACCAGCAGTGGTCCTGCAGCCCTGTATTTCCTGCAGCAAAATGAAAGTTGCTCCATTTAATACTTCAGTCATAAAGGTGAGATGTGAAGTCCAGGGTTTAAATACAGTGTTTAATTTACATAAATACTTGTAATGTATGGCCTGAGCCTGGGCCGTAAACCAAGCAGGATGCAGAGGTTATGGTTTCGTGCTCAGGTTTCAGAAGCAGCCGTTTACCTGCAGTTCTCCCACTAAGAGATGTAGCTTAGTTTAAGCTTCCAGTTAAGGGCTTGGTCCATCAAGCACTGGTTCTGCCATGAGCAGAGCTGCTTTATTTCGGGAGGAGAGATCTGAGAATTTGCCCTGATGTTTATAACAAAGCCCATATTTATATGTACTACTGGATTTATTATTTTTCTGTCGACTGAGTCAAAGCCTGCATCTCAAGAAAAAGTATTTTGTAGGAGAAGCCTAAAATGCCCATATGAAACTATTAGATGTGACCCAAGAGCACAGAAGTTCTTGAATCACAGAGTTTGCAGCAGTCAGCTCATGCTATTCTGAGGGCCAATACTTTTAGCACCTCTACAGAAAATAACCTTCCTGAGAATCAGAAGTGAAACAGTTTCAGCGATACTAGATCTTAGCCCTTGCCACACTTCAAATGCATAACTGCAGGGAAGGAGAAGAGGAGAAATACACCATTTCCATATTTTTTTTAAAGTATGTATTTGGCCGACGACTTCACCAAAAAAAAAAAGGAAAGAAAAAAAAAAGAAATAGAAGATGGCAGAGTTGCACCCTCACTAATGTCAATTGGTATGATTTCACCACAGAGCTTGAATTTTACTGTTTTAAATATGATAAATGACCTTGCCCATTTAATGAGGACACTATTGATCTAAAATGAACATCTTAAAAAAATTAATTACAGACATCATCGATAACACTTCAGGTTATTAAAAATGAAAGAATGCTAAACTTCCAATTTACTTTTCACCGTGCTGCCTGCGATTCATTCAGTCTAGACAATTTCACCTTCTTTCTCATTTGGTTTCAGCTGTTGATCCTACTGTGATAAGGTTGCAGCCACCAAAGGGGACTTTTTTAAAAAATAAAGTTTCTTAACAAGAAGAAGAAAGAAAATAAAAGCAACCCGCTTGTCCTGGTTCTCTTCCCCCTTGCTTTTATGACATGTTTGGTTCCCACGCAAGGGGAATTACAGCAGGTAATTGTTTTACACTCACAACCCTCCAAGTGCTTGGCCTCCAAGTCGCCTCCATCGCTGCTTGGGCCGAAGGTTTGGGTACTGCAAGTCCTCTGCCAAGCTCAGAAGTGTAGGTCTTCATTCCACTTACTGTCATGGAGAGGCTTCCGTTTGAAGGGACCTTAAAGACCTCCTGGTTCCAAACACCTGCCATGGGCAGGGACACCTTCCACTAGACCAAGTTGCTCCAAGACCCATCCAGCCTGGCCTTGAACACTTCCGGGGTGAAAGTTGCTTCTTCAGGAGCAACAGTCAAACTAAATATCGAACACGAGTCTGCTTCACGTAATTTCCATATCTCCTGCACACTGATGACACCTTTTTTCTCCTGCAAGCTCCCAGAGCCATCTGCAAACTCTCTAACCAGAGGAGAATCACCCCCAAAATTGGTTCTGGTCCCTGGGTGTAGAATATCTAATGTAAGAGCATTGCAGACCCCTTTCCTTGAAGCTGAGCCACGGGAGCTGTGAGGTCAGGAGGATGCTTGGGATGCTGATGGGCTGAAATATCTCTGATGTTGTTTTGTCTTTCTATATTGACTTAGGAGCAAGGTACTTGAAAGTCACTTAGACGACTAACTTAAATCTCACACAGACAATGTCCATGGAGCTGGAGAGCCTTTGGACCAGTCCCCAGTTCAGCAAGCAATTAAGGACACGATGTACATGATTATTGAAATATACAGTGTTGATTAGTGACTGTTTGGCATGTTGCTGTAGCATCTGTATAACTTCAGACATTTACCTGGTAGATTACTTCAGTATTTCAGAACAAAATGTATATATTTTCCCATAAAAAATACTATCAGCTTTTTTTTAAACAACTAAATTAATTTTTGTAATGATTCTTCCCGATTTGTGTCTATTGAGATTTTTCTTATTATTTCTTCCTCCAGTTTCCCTCCTTTCTTCTTTTTCAACAAATAAGAAAACACAGGAAGGAAAAGTAGAGCAGGACATTTGAGCTAAACTATTAGCAAAAAATATTTCAGAGTTTGGCTTAATGCTTTAATTTTTTTTCCTAGGTAATTCACACACAAATAAATTATTTTATTCAAGCTGTTATATGCTAACAAAGCCAACAGCTGAAGTTTTAAATAATTGCTAAAAACAGCTTTTATTTTTCAGTTTAGAAAAAAGATAAAACAGCTTCACTGCAAAGGAGCCTGCGTATTTTAAAACAAACTTCAGGTATCTTTATCATTTAGGTGGGTGTTAAAAATGTGCATGCCAATCATACTGGGGGATAGAGACATCTTTTCTTTGCATTTCCATTTTATGTTGAAGGAGTTCAAGTGCTACGAACAACTAATGAACAGCTTCAGAAAACTAAGTTAACTGGAGCCCCATCACATCAATGTCGTATTCTGACACATATTTTTTTCTTAAATTCTGTTTTTACTATTGCTTTCACTACCTACTGAGAAATATTATTAAAAGAGGAAACCCTTTTAGATAGCTAATGCTGATCCAGCCTAACTCTTCAAAGGGAGGGAGGCAAAAGAATAAAATTTAAAGGAAAATCAATGCAGCATAAGAGGTTGTTTTATTTAAATATTTTCAGCATGCTCCAGTCCATCCATAGCTGACAGGATGCAATGCAGGAATTACTGCATGGTATTCTAAGTTTCGTGTTTGCAGAACATTTGGTTGTATCACAACCATCCCCTGTGACCTTAGAGCCCATGAATCAGTGAAAGGAAAATTGGTGAGCTCCAGGGAAAAAACTGGGCAGCCTGCAAACATCAAGTTAAGGGGATTCTGCTGCATGTGAGATTTTTATAGACATTCTTAAATGTGTACATGTGGGTCTGTACATGTCAGAGTATATCTATAAAATAAAAGTTGGTTACAATAGATGCTCTTATCTGACCTACTTAAAATTGTACATGAAAGCACAGTTAATTTCATCTCCTATCTGTCAGATTGATACAAATCTCCTGTTCAGTATTAATTATTGTATGCATGAATATTCTTCATTTTGGGGGAGACCTGATGATTAAAGCTACTGCCGACAGAAATCCTCAGCTCATTAAAATTCCCTCCCCCACCCTCACTGAATGTGCGTGCAACTTTTGAGTAAGGATTCATTCTGGCTGTCATGCAGTCTTTTGCACCTTTGGATAAGGGGTGTAAAATGCTGTCTCTGTGAACAATTCACGCTTTTGACTCAGTTTATATTCGTTGCACAGTGAAGCAAATCAGAGCAAAGTGTTCTCGATTTTCATCTGAGCCTCACCTAAATGCTCAGAGCTCATTTTTCTTTGGTTTCTGCTTTTAAATCCCCCAAAGTAGCTAGACCTCAATAATTTATGAGGTGATGCAGGATGTCAATGACTTTTTGTTCTCTTTTAATAAAATAATGTCGCTGTTCAAAATTATGTCAGAGAAGAAATCAGGAATTCAAAACTAAGGTTAATCAACCATAGTACTGTTTGACAAGCAAATCCAGAACAAAAACTTGCTGTGCATCTGGGTCTCTGTTTATGGCTTTAAACCCTGTAGAATGTGGTTTCCTTCTGCCTGGAAGTGTTTTCTACTATGAAGTCCCTGATGCTCTCCCCAAGCTGATGCTTCCAAGCTTCATTGGGAGTCTCAGAGACTGCTGTCATTACTGCAAAAGAGGATCTGCCCCTCCTGGGATCCGGGATCTGAACCAGAACAGTTAACAGTTTCCAATCAGGGTGTTTGAGGAAAGGAAAAATAAATTGTGTTTTAGTGGTCAGATTTTAGTTATCTGCCTTATATATCATTTTCACAGGGACAAATTCATTTCAATGAAGAACAGGCCCAAAGGAACATACAGGAGGCTGCAGAAAAAGAAAATACATTTTCACTCAGAAATGCTGAGAGATTAATAAGCTGTTTTCATTAAACACTTTAAATTAGCATCATTAAAAAATCCCTAATCAGACACAATCACCCCCCGAGACCAAGAAAGAGACATCTCAGGATAGTCAATCGACCCATAATTACATGTTCAGCCAAGATGCCTGAAAATCAGGTTAAACTCCCTGCTTCAGAGCTGAAACCAGAACTGTTCTGATGTGTTGAGTCCTGCAGTTACTGGACTGTTCTGGCTATAGGAAATATGCTGAAAATGGCATTATGAACAATGATTTTTTTTTTTAAAACTATTATTGGAGTTTGATTGTTTTTCTTAAATACACTGCCAAGGGAAGTGGTGGGATCACTTTTCCTGCATATGTTTAAAAAAATGTATATATGTGGGTCTGGGGGACATGGCTCTGTGATGGCCTTGGAAGTGCTGGATTATTGGTTGGACTTGATCTTAAAAGGTCTTTTCCAGCCTTAATGATTTTATGATTTTATGAAGATCATGAGCAGAAGAGCTCCACAAATAGCACTGAAGAGAAATCTTTGCATCTGCAACTTTTCTCCGTGGCACACTTATGAATTTAACAAAAATAATAATTAAAAGAGTGATGAAGAATACATTATCCTGTTGTGCTAACACTGAGAAAATACGTGCTTTACACTTCGGTAGCTCTAGGTACCTTTGAGTGGCTTCCTTATCCTCACAGCCAGGTGCCTCTGAGAAATATTTGGTAAATAGTCTCTTGTGCTGTAATCAACAACCCTCATGCCACCATTTCCAGTGGGAAAAGTACCTTTGCAGTGGCCAGCTCATGATGTTTGGTTTAAAAAGTACTTGGTCAGCACGAAACATCGTTACTGAACCAGGCATGTCTGTCAGGGTCAGATTTGAAGGTGAGATTTTGAAGGAAAAAAAACAGAACAGCAGATGAAGGACAACATAAACTGGTTTAATCTAGATATTCACTCCCTAATCTCACAAACATCTATGGTTTTCCTTAACTCTACATGAACCTTTGCACAGTGTGTTTAGCTGCATACTGCACTGGTTTTTTCAAAGTCCTTTGGCTTGAGAGGAAAAAAGAAAGAAAAAAACGCCTCTCATCTTAGAGTCGTTCCACAGGCCATTTATTCATCAGAAATAATTGTGGTCAGACATTTAGCTGAGAATGCTGGTATTTGTCCTAATGTTCTGTAAATGTTTATACCAAACTTAAATGAATGTAAATACCCCATCTCTGAGCTCTGTGGTAAATCGTTTGTTCTGCGCAGGGAGTGTTTGGCGGGGAAGTTATGCTGCAGCCCATTCCTACTGAAATAGTTGACACCAATGGCAACTGGCCATGTAATCCCTGAGCTCAAATGTAAATACTTTGCTCCACAAGCAAAGCTAAAAAAAAAAAAAAAAAGCCAAATTTTGGTCAGTTTTGTGCCAGAGCGAAAATAATCTGCCCCAACACTCTTCCTGACACAACTTATTTATCTTTGCAGACTGCTGAGCTCTGCAGCCTGACGTGTTAGAAGTCAAGTCTAGGCTCTTCTGCTTCTCCCTCCATCTCAGAGCTCCGGTATTTGCTTGTCTCCCCGTGTTTTAGCTCATGATTCAAGGAGATGATTTGACGGCAAAAGTTTCAGCTGGCTCTGGGTGAAACCTCGAGCGTTTGTTTTCACTTCAGGGAAAACTCCCATTGATTTCAAAGGAAAACAGGACTGCAGGCGTGCGCTTCCCTTCTGAAAATCAGAGCTCCCAGATGCAAATTTAAGGCTTGCAATAGACAGGTATCAGTTCCGCTAATTAAGTCTCATTTATCTTAACCATTTCACTACTTCATCAGATAGCGCAGTGATAAGGCACTATAAAAATATATGACAGATAGTCAAGGTCTAGACTTCTCTAATGTGGCAATTTTTTATATTATGATCTTCCTTTGTATATGCAGATGAACCACTCTTTTATTAACTTCCCTTTGTAAGCATTTCACACGCCAAAAAATCAGATAGGGCTTTGAAAAAAAAAAAAGCTTTCCAAAGTGATGAGAATGAATTAGCCCATAATTGGACTGATTGGTAAAAGTTCAGTACAATGCAATAAAAGTGCACCATTATCAGGATTTAAACTTGCTATGGGGAATTTTTATTGCTTCTCATTTAAAAAATATCATCTTTGGCTGCGCTCTGCAGGGACTTACCAGTGTGGAAGCAAGTAGAGTAATCTGTAGGGGGAAAGGGCCTCTCATGCAAATATGAGTAGAGCAAACATTTAGCTGTTTATATATATATTACTGGAATTACACTGATTTTCACAGGCTATTATCTGTGGTTGTGGAGAGAAATAAAATCATAGGATTGTTAAGACTGAAAAAGACCTCCAAGATCATCAAGTCTAATCTTTGAGTGAATACCACCATGTCAACTGCACATACTAAAGCCGACTGGCCATCTCTCCTCACAGGGCATCTCTGCTACAAACCTCATCAGCAGCCCGAGAACCTCAGCATGTTTCCTCAGTTAAAGTAACAGAGGAGTAATGCACAAGAGTTCGACTCAGTGCAGCAGAGACAAAGATCACAGGTTTAATGCCTAGAAACTGAAGCTGGGCACCACCCTGGCAAGAAATCCACCACATATTTTCATGCTGGAAGCAGATCAATAGAAATTATGTTAAAACCTTTAACTTGAAACCAGGAGTGTTTCTCACCCCATTGTTTTGTCTCATTCAAACAAGGCCACGGAAAGTGTAGGGCTTTTGCTTTGCAGGTGATCAGGTTCCCTTTGGTTTTCACAATCCTCTGATTTACAAATTTCTGGATATTTCCCGGTGGGAAGGCATCATATGATCACAGCTTCTGAAAACAATTTCCTCAACGAACTTGTCTGGTTTCCTGTGGGGGCCTCCACAATATCTTGCAATCTTGACAGATGCCAAGAGCCCTTCAGGATCTCATAACTCATTTTAAAAATTTGCCATTTTTCAATACTCTAATTCCCTCCCAGACTCTTGGAGAAAGAGATGCTCAGTGTGACTTGAAGGTTATCTCATTGGGAATATTTTAGAGGAGGGGAAAAGTAAATTCAAAATGCATATAGCAAACGTATTAACTCATTCTTATTAATGTCAAGATAGCCTCAGTTAGCCCATAGCTGCGTCACTAAGAAGAGTGATGGAAAGATGATTGGATTTGTTGATTTTAGATGTCTTTTCCAATCTTAATTATTCTCTAAGAGGCAATATTTGGAGTAAACAAGTAGAACATAAGGGAGCTACACAAGACGAAAATTAACATCTTGATCTTGATCTAGAAATTTCTGGTTCTCATGGAAAAGTCTACTCACAAGTTAAACAAAAGCAAAAAATGTGGTCCTAAGCAAAAAAACCCCAAACAGCCCAAGGGCTGATCATAAAATGCTTAGTAAGGAAGGAAATACACAGAATAACCATAAATTTAAAGGTCCCGTTTGATGAACAGGAACTCCCACAAGCATCCGAATGGTGATGAAACTAGCGAGCTGTGTGATCCCACTATCAGAACCGCATCTCTTGTTCAAGGAAAATTGCCACAACTTCTCTGTGTCTCTCAGGCTGCTGAGTATGACCTTTGCAGGTCTAAAAGAGGCAAAAAAGAGAATTGCAAGGCTTTCAAATATTTTTGCAGTAGAAAAGCATCTATGTCTTACACAAACCATTCTACTTTGTCCTTTCCTGTCCGGATTCCTCCATTCACACAGGGATATCACTGACAGCTCTAACAGACTTCAGGGCTGATATTGTAACTTTTGCTTTTCTACAAAATGGGGACATTAAAAAAAAACAACTATGCTGCAAAAAAGTTGGTTTTTGTCAAAATTTAAGAATGTCCAGGGTACTCGCAGACTGACTGCATCCTGAGCCTTGGTACTGTTGTCTAGGAGAAGGAATAAAAGGTGAAGCATCACAGCTTTTTGCAAGATTAGCTTGTTGGAAAGGACAGGTTGAAATTTCTGATCTGAGCATTAAAAGAAAAACCTAGAGGGATTTACTTACATTTATAATTTATTCCATAGTGTTCCAATTCACCAGTTGAGGTTTTGTGGAATCATAGAATGGTTTGGGTTAGAAGGGACTGTAAAGATCATTTCACTGGTGAGTGAACTATTAAAATGTATCATAACTATTATTAACATTGGTTTAAAAACTCCATTTTCTAATTGCAATCAATGACCATAGTACATAATTACCTTTTGAGATTTGGAATACCTGGCATAGTTCACAAGTTTTCACTTACTGAAGTCATACAGACCCATCAGAATTTTGTTTTTTATGACAGCAAGGCTTTAGACCTTAGGATTGTAGAGAGATATTTTTCTTGCAAAATCTCAGAGGACAACAAAATAAAATGCTTAAATATGAGAAAGCACCCTAAATTTCTTGTGTTTCCCATTTTTAAATCTCTTGATTGTGTGGCACACCTCACAATTTAAAGAATGAGGTGACTTATGAATGTTGGAAGAGTGAATAATTAAAATTTCAACAGCAAAGAAAGACCCTTTTAGATCTTGATGAACTAAGTCATGCTTTTTAACTGTGCTTTGTATTTTTATTAAAATTATGATGATTTATGATTAATTGACCCATATCAGAAAACTGCAATAAAAAAATCAGAATTTCGCACACTTTTTTTTCCTCTTCTTATTTGTTGACATTTATGTCTTTAACTCGGAAGCAATTTTTTTCTTTGTCTGACGATCTCTAACTTATATTGGAAACATATTTGAATAGCCTATGCCTGTTTCTTTGAGATTGCATTAGGCTATTGATGACAGTTAAATCAGAATGCATTTTTAAACTGAAATTCAGAGCGTGTCAGAACAGAAACTGAAGTCTCTTAGGTGTTTGAATAGATTATCAAGATGATATTTTATCAGCCATATGGATATTATAAATGTATTTATATTGCAGAAAAATAGGTTCTAAGGCATTTAACACAAAAGATACATTATATTGATTTCTACCAATCTCTCAGAAATTCCATTCAGTAATATTTTTGGCCCTGTGGTTTTAAAACAATGTAAGTTGTGAGGAGATAAGGCTACTGCAGTTTTAATTGTCCTTTCTAAAAGGGAAATTACTCTGCAAAGCCCTCTACCTGGTCATTTGTTTCCTGAATACTTTCAGAGCAGAAGCCTGTAGTAAAATATTAACACATGATGAAATTGTGTTATCTTCATCTTATTAGAGAACAGCTGGGCAGATGTGGTAGAGACACCCCTTTCTCTCTGACTTATTTTCATGGAGATTAAATTATATCACCTTTTCCTTATTTTTGCTAAACACAGAAAACCAAAGAACAGAGCTGCTGCAAGACTTTGGGGAGAATTTTAGTTTATTTTTCTCTCCACCTTGTTCTTCCTTTGCCAATAGTTACTCTCCCAGAAACCAAAATCTTGTCACTGGAACTGCAACAAGTGGACACTGCTGAGATATGGGGGTCAGAATCCACTGGATGCAGTTCCACCAAAGTTAAGCAGAGATGCTCATTTTCCTTCTGCTCCTGGTGGCCTCTGTGTCCAAATTTCTTGAAAGTTATTTGGCTCTCGGCTTCTCTTTTGGTTGATTTGTGAATCAACTCCTGTGCAGGATTAAACACAACTGCAGTTCCAGGGACAGAAAGTGAAATATTGTGAGGGAGAAACTGGTCTGGATTTTGGTTTTTTTTGCTTTACGCATTCCTCCAGCACTGTTCCAGTGAGCTTTCTACCCTCACACACCTCAATATTAGCACTGGTCAGCTATAGAACACATATTTTCAGGTTCTACTAGAGAAACAATGCTTTGGTGGACTTCAGCATAGCCCTTGATTTATTTCAGAAACTTTAAAAATAAACCAGCAACAGAAAAAAAGAAAAATCAAAAAAAAAAAAAAAAAAAAAAACCCCCCAAAATGCAACCACAAAAACCCCNAAAAAAAAAAAAAAAAAAAACCAACACCCCAAAATGCCACCACCAAAAACCCCAAAAAAACCCCAAACAAAAACCACCAATAATTACATTTTATGACAGCAGGGCAGCCTTTGGGAACCAAGTCGTTATAGATAGGAACATGTGGCATGGCACTATGGTGCAGTGTCTGTGTGGTGACTCCAAACTCCGTGGAACCAGGAACTTTGCACAGGGCTGATTCATGTTTGCATTCTTTATACCCTTGCTATGACCTTGTCCTGGAAGGGGAAGGAGATACGAGGTTGTAGAAAGAGTGAGCCTGGATATGCCCAAAGCAGCCAGGTCCATAGGAGGTGATGACCACAATCAATTTGCCATGAGCAGCTAATCTCTGTGTAGGATCCTAGAAGAACAACTTCACGTTTCCTTCTCTTGGAGGACAGCACAGTGACTCAGAACAGCCCTGGCATTGCTCAGCCTGAGATTGAGGGGTGGGAAGGGAAGAGCCCTCACAGATACTGAGTTTACAAATAACAGTAAATTACTGATTCTGATACTTGCTGTCACAAGCCCAGAGAACATTGCTTTTTCTCCTTCTTGCAGTCCTGTTTGTCTCCTTGGAAATCCCTTGCAGGCCAATCTACGCTCTCTGGATGATGACATCCTCTTAAGTTAGGTGTCCTTTATCCATCCTGCCATATCCTGCATCTTCCCAAAGCAGCCATCTTTACATAAGTGCTTGATTTTAGACTGTATAGATGCACTGTGTCCTGTTTCTTCAAGTTATGCAGAAGAAAGATGCTGTCAGTGTGAAAGGGTGAGTAATTTTTAAGAAAAAGTAATGAAAAGAAAGAGTTTTAAGGAACTTCAGAAAATTATTTCTGTTTTGCAGGTGAGTAATCAGAAATCTTGGAAGACTTAAATGATCCATGGTCACTAGCAGGGTTAGATAGGAAGGGAACCTAATTTTTCTAATGGGAGCCTGCTGTCTCTCACTGTCACGCCACTCTCACCAGTAAAGCTATCACAGAACCACTCTTCCTTCCCCTCTCATGCTTTGCATGTCCTCTGAAATGGCGAAACATCTTCTTGCTATAGACATCAGTGAAATAAGTCTAAATGTTTTTGTAGGTGTCTTTTTAAAATGTGATGGACCATTTAGCTTGGTGTGTTTGGGTCTGGGCACTGTATGCACACATAAAAATATTCTAGGCCTTGGAGGGACCAATTGAAAAGGAATTTCCCAAGTGTGTTTTTCAACAGAAAATTGGATGGGCAGGAGACAAGCTTCTTATTTCCTTCTCTTTAGTGTTTTGTCTGCTGCATCTGCATGTGAAGTTATTTTATGAGCTGAGAGGAATGAACCAAAGATCATATCCAGGAGCTAATATCCACATTTTAAAAATATTTGATAAGTAAACTTGGTTACACCAGCAAGGATCTCTGACCTGAATTTTGGCAGGGAATCTTACACCTCTCTGCACTTTGGTGGAAACACCAGCACCGCGCTGCTCTGCAGAGGATGCACGATGGTCTGGGAGAGTGTACAAACCTCTTGGAGTGACCCAGGAGAACTGAGGCTCCCAAGGCTGGAAAATAGGCACACATAGGACAAAAGACCATCCTGTCTCTTGGGGGACTTAGAAAAGTAGGGGTTGGCAAGGTCTCCTTGCAAGGCATGGGGAAGGTAATTTATTAAAAATATTCTGTCCATGTATGACAAAACTCCTGTAGCTTCAGGACTGGTAACATTTGTGTACTCCCTGCAAGCCTCACAAGATGGGCTTGGGGTATCGTCCTCCTGCCCCAGTTTCCTTTTCCTTCTGGCAGAATGAAAATGCTGACCTCTGTTTGCAACCACCAACACAACATTTACCATCCATGTAGATTTGTTTTAAAAAGCACTGTATGAAATTTTATGAGCATGATGAGTTTTCGAAGGATGCAGTTGGCTGGTGCAGCTACAGCGCATCCAGAGGAATATCCCAGGCTACCCCAAGCTGCTGAACATTCCCCTGGTTATACATAAGGACTAAGGATTTGACCCCCTGGGCTGCTGTGGGGCAACTACTGAGTGTTCTCTTGTGGCAGATGTTACAGTGTTTTCTGGTTCTTCTTCCCCTCCTGCTATGAATGTTTCGAAGAGATAAAGAGCAAAGGAAACAGAGACGAGCTGATGGGCTTCCTCCTTCTATGTAACAAAACAAAGGTTAATTTATCAAGAGGAACTGCTGCAGATTTCGTGAGATACATAAAGCTCTAAGCCCAAGTAATCACCATTGCCAAACTAGTCTGCTCAATGGGATAAAATGTCTTCCCCGTGCCCACTGAGTGGGAAAGCAGTTGAGCAGAGGCATTTTCACCACCAAAAAGCATTTCTGCATGCTGCCTCTAAGACGACCTTTTATAAATCCCACCAAATCCTAGCTGGCTTCCCACCATGTTGCTAATAGTTTGATCTGTGACCTGCTAATGAGGTGCATATTGTTTCACCTCCAGTAAAGGTATTAGGATGTCTACTCAGTTCTGCAGCACCACGGAGATTATAGTTGCTTGTGCCAGGAGGAAAAGGAATTTCCAGGGCATAAGTCATCATTTAGAGTTATTAACAAAGGGATTTATTATGTTGCTCTGTTTCAAACAGCAGTGTACACGATGCCTAGAGCATGCCAGAGTGCAGCTACCTACCACATAATGTCCTAATGAATCACCACGTGCTGGAGGAGCTGTAGAACCTCAACATTCAATCTCCCGTTTCTCCCCCCACACACCAAATTGACAAATAAGGCCATAATGGTTTTGCACTTTTATCAGGTAAAAGTGATCTCAGGAAGATGAGTACATTGAAACCACATTGAGAAGAATGTGGGGTGGGGGGGAAATCCACTTTTGGGAAGAAAAAAAGAAAAAGAGAAAAAGTCTTGGTGCAGCAAAACAGTTTTATTGCAAAGTTAAGTGTTAACCCTCATCCCCACGGGCATGGGGGGGCTGTGTCTGTGCTCAGACAGTCAATGGGATCTTTAACCATGACTTCAGGGCTTGCAGAGTCAAGTCCTACTGTAAAAAGAACCTTACTTTCCAGAGCTGGGAAGATGAGGCTGACTAAAGGCTATTGAATCCTGCCTGTCCATGCTTGCCCTCTCTGTAATTTATTGTAATTGAAGGCCAAAGGCTCTCTCCTCTTAAACAAGCAGTTAAGAAATAATTACTGGACCAGGGTTCTGTGAGTTTTAATTAAGCAATGTTTAGAGTACATATGGAGTTCTCCAGGTAGCAGGAGAGACAAATTATTATTTATTTGCTTTTGCTCATTTTATTTGCATTTTCAGGCTTAAAGGCTAAAAGAACTATGTTTTGTTCTGATTTTGCTTTCAGTCAAGGTGCTATAAATTTTCTTATTTACTCCATATGGAAGCAGACTCAATTAATATTTATTTGTCTGCGGTTAATAGCTCAAATAATCTCTGAAACGCCACAGTCCTCTCTGGTTGTGTTTTGGGAGAGGTGGAAAAAAAAATCCCAAGCATATCATTAAACTCTGTTTGATAACTGAGGAATTGTTGACATTTTTCAACACTCTTTTTTCATTTCTAATTCTCATGAATGCTTTTTTGAGGGACAATTTTTCCCCTGGGAAAACCTTCTTTCACCCTCATGAAAGTAAGTTGCTTTATCTTGGAAGAGAGCCAGCCTTTAAACGGACTGAGAAACAAGTTCATCTCCCTCCAGTGAGTCCCTCATACTCTTCCTCCCTCTCTCCTTCCCCCCCAGCCATGCCCTGTGTTAAGCAGTGGTGTTGAAACAAGTCTTGTAGTCCATCCCCTCAGCAGATTGCAGCACTTTTCCTGCTTCCACTCTGCTCCTTCCAGCTGGTGAGCCATAGGATTGTGGACTTTTACCTTTTTGGTAAATTATTGATTCCTTTTGGCAGTTTACAGGGGAGAAGGCTGATGACATCCCAAGCAATGATTTTTAGGACCATTTAGTATATCAAAAGAAAGAGTTTCTTAGAAAAGAGAGAAATGACAGAGGTACCTTCTATTTTTAAAGCAAAGCATGGAACAAATTCTGCTTCCAGTGAACTCTGTGGCACATCTCCCACAGCTTGTGCTAAGAGGAGGCTTGGGCCCAGGGGATGATGAAGCCTGTGATTATACAGCACATTATGCTAAAGGAAAATTAAATCAAATGCAGCTGCTTTTATATAATTCAAAGACAGAACTCAGTGTTTTCTTAAATTATTTTTGGTTTCTTTTCCCCTCTCCCCTCTCTGCACACTGATTTCTTGCCTACAAAGAAAAGCTTCAAAGAACATAAGCAAATCCAACACTTTTATTTAAGTTTTGCTTTTTTACCCGCTTTTTCATCCATTAAAAAAAATTAAGAGAAGTTTCTTCTACTTGACTGTGATGCAAAAAATCCTGGTTTTTAGTTCTTTTGGTGATGCCTTTGGTGATGGTGTTAGGGGACTCAAAACTGCTTTAAAGAGGGACAAGCTGCTGTCTCGACCTCAGCTTTAGAAAAGTTCCACAGTCCTCTTCAATAAAACAAAGATTTCAATGTCAATTCAAAAAGACTTGTTTTCAAACTAGAATCTACAAGCTGCTGCTTACTGGAGCCTAACTTGTCTAAAAAGGTAGATCAGAATACCCCAATGGGTTTGATAAAAACTGCATAAACCAAGCTCGAAATTCACCAGTTTCTGCTACATGGAAAAAAGTCATCAAGGTAAGAACAGGGTTTTAATGTAAACAGACACATCGCAAAGTGAGAATATTATGTCTCTTCCTAGAGGGAAGTCTTTAGCTGGAAAAATTTGAGTTTTCTTTGAGTCATTGACATGATTCCACAATAAAGGGCATTTTCTTGTTGCTGCTCAGGTGCTGATTCATCAAACTTCTGGAGCCCACATGAAACCTGAGCATGTTTATGGTTCCAGTGAGTTCAACAGGGGCATAATCACATGAACAAAGAGAGATATGTGAGTGCCTTTCTGAATCAGGGCCCTATGCCAATGACAAAACTTTCATTAGCAAGATCTGCCATCAAATAATTTCCACTAGAAGATAGTGTTTGCCTGCTTTACTAAGTGGGTTGATATTTTCTTCTGCATTTGAATATAAGCAGACACATTATTAGCAGGTCCTTGACAACCAGTGTTTGTGGAAATAACCTTGCTGATGTAATCCTGATAAATGTTAAGGTTTGTGCACCTCTTTGCCACTCTTTACATCCCTCAAGAAAAAACAGTTGCAACCACATAAGTAAATTTCCCACAGATCTGGAAGAAGAATGTCTCTGATGTAACTACTATTTTTTAATTATTTTTGAGATGTTTTCAATGGCTCTGAGAGCATCTGAAATTGTGGCTAAGTAGACAATTTTACACATAATGAGATGCAAAATTTAGCACATGTATTTTGGAGAATCTTTTTTTTTTTTCCTCAGGGACAGGAGGTGAGAGAAAACTGCCAAGGGGACTGCTAAAAAGAAAGAATGAGAAAAACTTTTTTTTATTAAATTGTTAGGGAAATGGCACACTATCAGGCTGCCATTCTACATTCATTTCATACATATAATGTACTTTGTCCTAGAAGAGATGTTCATAAAAGCCTCTCAATTCAGTCATTTGACAGATGAGATCTGTTCTTGATGTCAGTCACTGAGTTACAGGTCTCCTCTTCTATTTTGCTGCTGTGATTCTTATTCTGTTTATCTTTGTGCCCACACAGTATATCAGTATAAATTTATATGTGTGTGTGCATATTCTATACATATAGACTATCTTTATTATGCAGATGATAGCTGTGTTAAGCTTGCTGCAGAGGGCATCTCTTTCATATTTCAGGGGAATGCTAGGCAAGGAGATCTATTCTTGAAGCCCACAACATTAGAATAAGAATGAAATCATTTTCATAGCCATGCAGTGGGGGAAAAAACAGTAAAACTCTGCAAACAATAAAACCGGAGCCCTTTTTTTATGATATTCAGCAAAACAAAACCTTGTGTTGAAAATATTTAGAGCAACCTCAGCACTCAGGAATGGAGTTACTGGGGTTGATTCAACACCATCAGAGAGCAAACTCGGTGGAAATCATTCCTGTCCTCCATCCTGGCACCGGCTCCTTCTGCTCCTGCCTCACTTGGTGCAAATGAGCACAAACACAGAGCAGTGGAAACATGGAGCCAATGTTCTGTGCAAAACACCAGATTCTCTGTCTTTTTAAAATATTTTTCTACTGTTCTTTTTTGTGTGTTCTCAAATTGATGCTATTGCTGTTATTATTATCAAATTTAAACTGTCACGTCCATTTTATGGGCTCAGGTTTCTGTTTTCCACTGCACACGTAAAAGAAAAGCTTATTAAGCAGGTTCTGTGACCTGTGAAATTACTGAAGTCACTTTCTGAAGACTTTCAGTGTATGTTTCCCACAGGCTGGACATTAACTCTTGTCTTCTATGACCTCTCTGGAACCAAGTCATACTAAAGTCTTTCTGTCGGTCCAGACTAATTGGGAATTTCTCATACTCAGACACCTACTTTTAAAGAATTCCTCAGGATTCAATATCTCCAGAACTTCAAGTCTTTTGATGAATCTTGTTTAAATCAATCACCAATATTTAAAAATCAAAAAAACCCCAGACATCTGAAGGAGGGATGGCCAGCAAACAACTAATCAATTAATCAATGTGATTTCCTCAGAATTTTTTTTTTTCTGAAAAAACCAGATTTTTTTTCCACAAAAAAAATTTTTTTGAGCTTTTTTATTAGTATCCCCAAAAGTAAGGATTCATCTGACTTGGCCTTAGTTGCCTAGTTAGGCACCTCTTTGGAAACTCTTATCTGGGGGCGGGGGGGGGTTAGTCTGGATAACATTTAAATGTTGCTCCCAACTCAAAGTATTATATGATTTTATGCTCTAAGATGAATGGACATGCATGGGGAGAAGGTGTCCTGAAGTATATATCTCAAGCAAACACAAACAACAGATCATATACATAACAGATATCCCTATAAAGAACTGCTTAGAGATGATGCAGTGTCAAATGTTTTCTCAGCCCTAGGTCCTAATTTTACCACAAAGAGTGTCTATCTACGCTCATGGGAGCAGGGCTGGTTTTGGATTGGATTCACAAATGTCAATTGAAAATGCTGCACAAAATCTACCTTTGGTTCTTTGAAACTATGCGCAATCAATCCTCAGAAAATCTAAAAATTAGAGGATTGCAAACTGTGGTGCCTAATAGAGCAGCCCTTCATTCAGATTGCACCTATAAATGCAAAAAAGGAGCTGGAAAAAACGCCTTCTTTTTGTGGTGATTTTTTTTTTCATTAAAAATAACCTGCATAATTAATTAACAATTCATCTGTGAATGATTAAGCACAGAGAAAAGCTGTTGAGAAAGGACTTTAAAAGCCGCGCTACTCTAAATCATTGCAGTATAAGACTTACTTCTACACAGATAATACATCCCCAAATGCCTTTGAAATTCTGCAATAAGTGAGAGGAATAGAAAATGAAGGGTAAGAGGTACTGTAAGCAAACTGCTTCTTAACATCTCTATCAAGGCAATACATTTTACCTCGGCACGTTAAAAATGCAAACAGAATCTTTAACTCCTAAGATCAATTGCAAGCACAGAGAAACTCTTGGTTTAGGAAAAGCATTCTGTCTTGTCAAGCTCACCTTATCATCATGGAAGAATAAACAGCGTAATTATTCTCACCTTTTTGTTTGTTTTCTAATTGGATCATTTATTACTTTCGGGAAATTCAAACCCACATCAGATTTATAGCGTGAGGCTTCTGAAATATTGCTTTGGTTATAGAAATGTCAAAGCTGGCAGGTAAGCTGTCTTGTTGCCTCAGGAGTCTTTTGCATGAGCAAAAATTATGGAAAAGGCCTTTAGAATTGAGTAAGTTCAACAATTTGTTTCTGTGTTATGCATGGATGAAAACTCTGTTCTTTTACCGATATTTGAGGTCCATTTATCAGCCTCTGGTTTATAACATTGGTGTGCTTGAATCAAACACACAAAGGATGGGATTGTAACTGTTCTGTTTTGCAGAATGTGTTCTACTTATACGTTGGCTACAACAGGATTTGGATGACTCTTAACAACATTTTTCTGGTTAGTTACCAAATATCTACCAATGTGAACCATGACTGATCCTGAAATGGCTCCTCTGCATTCCTTGTAAACTCTGAAGCGCTCAAACGGTTTCTTAATTAGCATTGATTGAAGTTTGTGTTCTCTGCTGCTCAGCAACACAAGTTTCTGCTGTGGTTTTCACTAAAAAATGTGAAGCAAGGCCTAAAACATCATCATGTCAAACATGTACCATAGGAAATTTGGTTTAACTCTTTATCTTTTGATGTTCAGGAAGTTTACTCATGGCTTCATCACATCATTTTGTGAGTCAGCCCAAACAGATAGCACATAATATTTCTTCAGCTGTAGAATCAGAAAAACACAGAATCATAGAACAGTTAGGGTTGGAAGGGGGGTTAGAGATCATCTAGTTCCAATCCCCTCACATGGGCAGGGACACCTTCCACTAGACCAGTTTGCTCAAAGGCAATTCTAGGTTGGCCATGCGTATCCTGCCAATTAGGCATTTTGTGTGTTAAAGGGATTGATTTTCGATGTTCAGCAAAAAATCTCGGACAACGAGGAGCTCAAGGCATTTGATCTAAATCTTACTGAAGTCACTGGAAAAAAAACAAGTTTGAAATCAGCCACCAGCCTAATAAGCTGCCATGACATACAGAAAACTCTGGCCACAACTGATGACGTTCCTACACACGAGAATCTCCCATCAGCACAAAGTGGTGATGCATGGAAGTGGCTTTCTGTCTGATAAGCTTTATCTCTACCCAAGACAGGAAGAAGCAGTTGAGGGGGGGATATGACTGTGTGTATGAACACTGTGCTGGTCCCCATGGGTGCCCTTTACAAACAGTGAAGGGAAATGGGTGTTTTTAGGACATGGCCCATCTAACTTCATTTAGAGGCTTAATTATAGAAAACCAACATTGACTAAGCAGCAGGAGAGCTCATTTATCTTCTTAGCCTACACTGGAAGAATAATTTAGAAGTGTGCATCCATACAGGGGATGGCTGGAAGATACTCCCCCGAACACTTGAATATTCCCTAAAACAAAATAGAGTTACATAGCAGGGGCCTGTAAGAATTGCAGGGAGATGGGGGAGAACAGAAATAAAAGAAAGAAGGAGGATTCTGTTCCTTAAAAAAAAAAAAAAAGTTGTTTTTTTTTTTTTAAGAGTGATGCTTTAGAACTGGTGATAAATCAGGAAGATTAGAACTTTATCCTCCTTTCTTCATACATATATATGCAGTTCTTAAAGACTGTGGAGTTTTATGGGATAACAAGCAAAGAAACCAAAACAGAAAGTAACTATTCATGTATATACCTCTCCTTAGCGTCTTTATAAAGATTACATTTTTAAAATAGTGAAGGAAAATGTAATCCAATCTTCACATATAGGTTTAATGAATTGTATAATTTTCTTCTTTCTCAAAACAAGACCAGATATTGTTCAAAAGTCATTCGAACTCAGTTTCTAGTGAGAAGAAAACATATAAAAATTTCAGTTTCACTGAACTTAAGTAAAAACATTTGGTTGTTCCCAGTGACTTATTTCATAAATTAGTTATCATTCAGCAAAAATTAGTTATTATTCTGCATTTTTGGTATAAAAGTATTTCTGTGGGATAATGTGAAAATATTTCTGAGGCAAAATATCTCATCAGTACAAGGTATACAGGACCATTTCTGAGTAGGACCGCTATTGCTATTAGGAATTGACAGGTTATCAGTGTGTTTCTCTCACAAAAACCCCATGCTAAAATTTCAAAAATAGAAAACAAAATTTTGAAAAACCTAAACAACTGTAGAAAAAGAAGCTGTGGAAAATATGTGAACAGCAAACAAACAAATTACAGATTAGCCACAGGGTTTTTTTGAGGAAATTATAACAAAAATGGAGAGTTTGTCATATATTTCCACAGATAGTACAGAAAGCTAAGATGATCAGAGCAATCATTGATAAAAACAAGGGATAGCACGGTGAAAGTCAGTAATTTCATGTGCTAAGATAAAATGCTTCAATATTTTCTGTAAGTACATAAATGATTTTTAAACCCTGCATGACAGCAGAACTCCTCTGCCCCTGAGTATCTGCACAGTATTGCAGGAGAGGGACAAATTAATGCTGAAGTCCCGAGCCTCTGTTGCTGCAAACACAGATATATACAACACTAAATACACATAAGCAAATCATCTCTTTAAATAACAAGTTTTGTGTGTTTATGTGTTTATTTTGACAGATCAAGGCCAAAGTTTTTTGCCGTGGTTTGGAAACAGCATCTAGAACATATCCTCCTGCCAATGAAATTCATTAGGGTTTTATGTCACATTTAGATCCATGATAAGAAATCCCCATAAATGTAAGAAGAATGAGGAATGATTCTTTGCTTTAGCTTTTATTCAATTACTTGTCTAAATGACAAGCAAGAACCCTGAGCCCAGGTGAGACCTGCTGCAGTTCAGTTATTAAAGCCAAAGATTAGTAGTCCTATCACCTTGAGTTTAATCCTCTTTTTTTTTTTTTTTTGGTTCACAGTAACCTTAGGCAAGATGGATTCTTTTTCCTTTATTCACCTGCAAAACAACAGGTTGTAATAATTTTGAGCTGCCTCTGGGTTACTCCCTCATAATTTATTTTTTTAAGTGTAATAAATACATTAAAAATGCTTTCAGATGACAACTGCAAAGACCAATAGTACTAAGTACTATCACCACTGTGACCTGCAGAGCTTTGTCTAGCAACTGAACAAGCGCTTAATGACAAAGAAAGATTGTGGAAGGCTATTACATCAAATGATTTGATGTAAACTAGTGCTGTTCACTGATATCTGCTCTTGGAAACCAGGTTATCCCAAGTGAGGATGTGGCCCAAATCCTTTTCTTCTCAGAAATTTGAGCCTGTGGTGAATCTTTAATATTTAATATTTATTTCGGGCAGAGAGTGAAACGGCATCGCCTGGCTGAGCTGGGACTGTTCCAGCACTGCCCAAAGGGCTGGGTCCCCATGAACAGAGGGTTCCACTTTGCCAGGGCATGTCATGGTGTGGACATGGAATTTTCTAGACCCACAGAGAGACCAGTTTATGCTCTGAAACGCTAAAATATCTGAGTACAGCACAAAACCAGCAACCAGTTTGTGTCCTGTGTCTGGCAGCCACGTTCTTTCCCTATGCAAATCAAACCACTCACAGAGCAAAGGTCCCTCTGGTCCACTTTATTACAGAGGGAAAACCCAGCTTTTTACCAGCATGGGTCGGAAAAAAATGAAATATTCAAATTTCATTAAAAAAAAAAAAAAAATTGACACCGGTTTTCACAGAACTTCTTCTAGCCCTTTTCAAAGTATTCCTTTAAATAGATCTTTCCTTCTCTCACACTTTTTCCTGTATAATACATCTTTTGTTCGCTATCATTTTCCATACACGTCTTTTGTTCTAAGCAGAGAGAAGGCATTTATTAAACAAAGCAGATTTGGTCTCAATTTACTTAAGATCTTGCTCTTTTTCTCGTTACAAGCTGAGTTAAACAACATTATTAAAACATTCTCTTAGTGTTTTTGAACTTACCTTAATTTTTCTTTTTCCCTCCACTAATGGGAAATGCTGTTACTCATTCTCAGTCCATCTGCCTAATAGAAACTAGCTTCTGAAAATTAAAGTGCTAGCATGTAAATTCTTGAATGACATGCCCATATCTGAAGATTAATTTGTGCAATTCATGACTGATGAGATGCATTATTATCTGCAAACTTATCACCTCTCGTACTCAAGTTCCAGCTCAATCTGATCTTTGTTAAAGCTAAATGAGAACAAATGCAGTTCTTGAGAACTATGGAAAAAGGTGCAAAATGCAGTACATTTTGTTTAAATCATTTTTTAGAAACACTGTCTGTGGGTGTTAGTATAGTTATGAATCATTATATAACCAAACTTGAAACAAAACAAATAAAAAAACAAAAAAGACACTTGTTCTTAGAGAACGAACAGTCTGTCAAAATGCTTCCCACCTTAGCACCACAAAGGGCAAAAAAATGGAGCTTCAAAGGATTTGAAACTGCAAAATTATGATTAGGGAACATAAAGTCATGCAAACGCTCACTGACATTTGGGTAGGGGTTGTTTTCATTCTAAAGAAAATTCCTGCATTCAGTCAATCTCCTTTGTGAGAAGTCATGAAAGCCTTCCCCACCTTATCTTCAAGAGTTTCCTCTAAGAGAACGAAAGATGATGGTTTGTTCTGGGGGCCTGTGTGGATGGCTTGCTGGTTTTGGGGAGTACGGTTGCTCACGCAGCGCTGACACGAGGGCTGTTCTGAAGCTACTGTTGCGACACAACAGCAAATTTCAGCCCATTCAGGCAGAGCAATGGAATCAGGATCAGCAATCCAACCCCTGTTATCATGATCTGTGGTTAGTTTCACAGTCCAAGCAACACATATTATTTAGTATTTTTTGCCTCCTGTCCCAGCCTCATACTTGGCAGTGGAGACCTTAACTTGCAGCTGGGGAGTGTTGCATGAACATGATGGCAGCTGAGAGGTCTGAAAACTGGTTCCACATCTTAGAATCATAGAATCATATCATTGTTTAGGTTGGAAAATGCCTTTAAGATCGAGTCAAACCATTAGCCTACCACTTCCAAGTGCACCATGTTCCTAAGTGCCACATTTACCTGCCTTTTGAACATCTTCAGGAATTGTCGCCCCTACAGTTCCCTGGGCAGCTGTTCCAGTGCTTGACAACCCTTGTGGGGAAGAAATTTTTCCTACTGTCTAATCTAAACCACCAGTACAACTTGAGGCCATTTCCTTTTTTTCTGTCCATATTCTATGGACCTACCTTGCGGGGTGGTTATTTTACCTCTGGCATCTATTTCCCCTCTCCTCCTTCTCTTGCCTGGTCAATTTAGGCTGCAATCTCTCTGAGCCTCTCTGATTTTTTTAGTGCGAGGTGCTGATTTCTAGAAAGCTTCTCAGTATCATCACAATCAAATGAAATCACTATGTCCAGAAGACACCAGGGGTTGAAATCTGATCTCACATACCCTGATAAATGCTGACAGAGTAATCCATACCAAATGACATGTCACATCAGATTTGGGCTTCTCTTACTAAGCACTGTAGTAGGATGATACTTTCTTCTGTCAAAAAGCTCTTCTGTTTTTATATAGAGCAAAACCTCCAGTTTCTGTGGTACAGGCACAGCCTCAGGACATGTGATTTCTCTAGGTCTTCAACCCAACTGTCTTGGCCACAGAAAAAGGCTGGAATGAGCACAACTTTAAAGTAAACAGCAGAAGGTATCTGAGGACTGCCCAGTGCTGAGGACGTACAGATGGCTTGCTGAAAAATTAAAACAAAACAAAACTCAGAAGCCTTTACGTGGGGTTCAGGGAGCTTTGGTGGAAGACCTCAAACAGTTCTGATACTTAGTTTTAGTTTAATTCTTACCTCAATGTGAAGAAATCCTCTGTAACATCTAAACAGCACTGCCAAGGGCAACAGTTTGTTTTTAAGATCACAGGAGAGTGAAAGGGTTGGGAGGGGAAGAGAAGCCTAAAACTTCTCAAAGACTCTTGCAATGACTTTTCCTTCCTGTTCTGTGCATTGATCTCCTTTGCTCAGATTAAAACCTCCAGCTTCTGAAAGACACCCACAACTGACACCTATTCCACTAGACTGAAAACCATTTTAAAAAAATTATGCTACACTGTTTGGTTTTTTTTTTACAGTCACACAGTGATCAGAGTGGAACAGATTTAAGACAAGGTTATTTACATTTTAAAAAATTTGATCGCTTGTCTAACAGCAAAACATTGTTATGTCATTAAATGATAAGGACTGTGTATGGCACAAGGATATCTGTTCTTTTCATAACACTGAACACATTTCTTATCCTCCTGACATTGCAGTAATTTAACTTTGCAAAGTTATATTCAGATGCTGCTAGTTTTAAATGCTCCTGTACATGCGTATACAATTCATATTATGATATCCATTTTCAAAATAACTGTCAAGCCCTCCTGCTTTAAAGAAGACAGAGTGTATTGCCCTGAAACACTGTATACTGCAGAAGCAGAGCAAGAAGTCTGTTAAAGAATGCTAAAACATTGATGTGGATTATTATTTCCTTGCATGGTAGAATCATCATTTATCAAAATCTCATTCACCAAATTGCGTTTCAAAAGAGATCCTGCACAGCACAGGACTGAGGCCTTAGTTTGTTTGAAAAAGGGGGGAGTTGGAAGTCTTTTCTTCTCTTATTCTCTTTTTTCTTTTTTTTTTTCTTTATTTTTCTTTTTTTCTTTTTTTTTTCTTTTTTTTTTTTTCTTATTTCACATCTAGGGACATGAGTAATGTCCCCGGATATCAGAAAAAAGAACACTGCATTCAGCCGTGGTTCAACCTGGTTGAGAGAAAATGCAAGGCTGAATCTAAAAAGCAGCATTACGTTCATAATCTACTCAGTAACCCTCAGGCTATGATTCAGCTCCCTTGGGTTTCCCAGTCACTGAGTCACCTTGATCAGGGTCCTGATTACTGATGGCTCCCCCTGTAGTCAGTGGGGAAAGATAAGCTCTTACGGAGGCTCAGGGTAGGAAGCCTGAATCACCCTGGGGGCTGACATCAGCCATATGGAACAACCCATGCCCAAGAGGCTCATTGCTGCAGACCACCCCTTGGACATAAAATTCAGGAAGGGAAATGAATTTTGCTACTCCTTCCCTTTCTTAATGAGAAAATATGTTTGTTTTGGAAGGGCAAAGCAGAGGAATAGTTGTCGTGCATTGAGCAAAGACCGGGGAAGTGAAGCAGATGCACTTCAGAGAGCTCTTTCATGACAGGAAAGGGAAATGGTTTAAAGATCATACAGCAGTACAGTAGGTTTGCACACCTTTCACTTCAAAGGTTCACTCATCTTCTGTTCCGTTTCGGGCAGTGGGATGAGTTTATGGGTTATGCCATCTGTATGGCTGTATTTAAAACAGCCTTCCCATACCGGACTATGCTGGCTAACGCCAGCCATGGTCTGCAGCCCACTTGTTCGGCCACCTTCTTGGCCAAGTTTGACTGAGATGGCACAAAGTACAGAAAACTTCTAAAATAGCCTGAGCTGAAGACAAAAATTAAAATAAGTACACTAATATCAGTCCTTTTGTTTCCACAGGAAAATGCTGTGGCAGGAGTGGTCTAGGTCAGTGAAGATTTGAATAGACCCTCCAAATACAACCTCTACTAATAGAGGTTGTATTTGAAGGGATTGAAATCTGGGTGTTTGGTGATCCTCAGTGGTGTTCCTCAGTGGTGTTCCTCAGGGATCTGTCTTGGGCTGGGTGCTGTATAACACCTTTGTTGGCAACACAAACAGTGGGATTCGGTGTACTCTCCTCCACTTTGCTGATGACACCAAAATATGTGGTGCAGTTGACACACTGGAGGGAAGAGATGTCATCCAGAGGGACCTGGACAGGCTTGAGAGGTGGGACCATGCAAAGCTCATGAAATTCAACAAGGACAAGTGCAAAGTCCTGAACCAGGGGTAGGGCAATCCCAAACTCAAGCACAGGCTGGGCATAGAATGGATTGAGAGCAGCCCAGAGAAGAAGGCCAAGTGTGTTGAAGAGAAGCTGCCAGGGTTGGGGCAGACACCCAAGCTGGCTTAATGACTTATATGCCAAGACCTTGTTTTTAAACATTCTTTCATTTTGAAAGGCTCTAAGATACTTCTCCATTGCTGATTAGATGAGAAGTAAAAGAATGTGGTAGATTCTACTGACCCTTACCAGACACATCAACTTCACTGACCAATTTAAAGACCCAGGAATTGTCCCAAACAATTAAGTGGTGGAAAAAAGAAGGACAATTCTGTTTTCCTTGTCTGTACAGACGCAGGTGAGTGGAGACATGGCTGACTGAAATCTAGCGTACAATCGAGTTTGCCATCCTCTACTTTTCCTGTCTAATGACTATAATGTATTTGGGGGAAAAAACTAGATAAACAGTTAAAACAGGTCTTCTCCATTTCTCTAAATCCTTTGTTCTTTGAAGTCATGCACAGAGTCACATATCCATGTCATTTCAATGTTAGTTTTCCTGTCAAAATCACTACCTTCATCACTGTTGACCACAAGTGCAGCAGTCACCTTGGTTTAGATACTGATAATCTACTGAGCTGCCTTTTCACTTCCAGAGTGCATCCTCTGTTAGGCAAACAAGACAACATCAAAATGGTTAATAGGAAAATATTTTGCAGAGATCTTGACAAGCAGGGGGTTTACATATTGGTTAGAAATGTGCACAGCAGAATCGAGCTGTGTACAAGTCCTCAGCCATGGATGAGGAGCAACACACTGGGCTCTGCCAGTGAGCAGTGCCAGGGTACTGGAGTGTGCACAGTGAATTGTCAAAAACATCCTGGGAAACGCAAAAGAAATAGGCTGGATCCTGCCCCATGAACCACCCGGCCAAATTAATCAGAGACTGTTTGACAAGTCGTGAAAGACAGATTTTGTGACATGGAGGGAGAAAAAAAAGTAATCAGAATCTGCCATTGTGCCAAATCAATCAGAATTTGTAGACTGGATCCTGAAACTCACTTGTTAAAGTATGTTTAAAAAAACCCAAAAAAAACGAACTGGGATAAAACTTTGGATTCTGCCGTTATGCTAATTCGATGGTTAAAACTGATAAAAATGGGTAAAGCAATCTGAATATAAGTTGTGGCATTCAAATATGGGACTTAAGACTGAAATCTGATGCTCTGAAAGTCATAAACATGCACATGTTTTAAGGTAAACAGGAGGATTTTTTTCATGTTTATCAAACACCAGAAGAATGCACTGTAATGAGCTGCTGCTATCGGACCTACAGCTTCAGGAAGTTGTGCTGATGATAAGAATTTTGATCAGCATATCTGCATCCAGTGCAGAATAGATACATCCCTCTCCTGGTTTTGCACAAAATCATAGAATGCAATAGTTTCATACTGATTTGCTACATGTAAAAAAAAAGTAAAAAATCTTTGTAATTCTGTATCCTGAAAAAAAAGTTAAAATACCTAACACTAAGAAGATAGAAATTGTAGCACTTCAGATAAAACTTTCAAGATTAGCTCCATCTCAAAATTCAATTTCACTTTTACCTCTCATTTTGTCAGTTAGTACAACAACAAAAGTAATATGAATAGCCACACCTTTTACAAAAGTCACACTTCCTAAACTGCTGTCGTCTTAAACTATCTCAGACTTGGGAAATACTAAAATATTTAGTATGCAGTTGTTGTGTTTCTCCTAAATTGAATGCAAGTGCTGAGTTCAGGCATATATGACTTTAGACTCAGTTGTCTGGTTTCCTTCAAACTTGATTTCTTTTGTAGATCACATTGAGACTTGAGGAAAATTGTTTCAGTGGTTCCAGTCTTCCAGCTGCTTAAATTTGGAAAGATATAGATTAAACTGAGATTAAGTCAATAAAAGAACTACTGGGAAATTAAAAAAAAAGAAAAAAAAAAAGAAAAAAAAAGGAAAAAAGGAAAGGAAATTTCCTTTCATATATTTTAATAAAAGTGTCTAGGAAATATACCTATGCTTTTCAGATTCCTTCAGCATTTTCCAACACATTTTGCTTGATAATTAGATTATTACATGAAAAGCAGAGAATGGTGCTCAATTTTAAAACAGCTGAGCACATCCTCAACTTTCTGCATAAAACTGCAGCCACATGAAGCCTTCAAAACAAATAGCACTGCTCCTTAATTTAAATGCACGAGGGCATGTTCACAGGTCTGTGTTTCAAGGTTTGATTGTTAATCATTTTTTATTTGTCCTAATTACATTTTTAATTGAAACATACAAGAAAAAAATGTGTTAGGTTCACTCTTGACTAATTCACACTCAATCATCTTAACATAAAAAAAAATAATATAAAACCCCAAACATTTACCTTTCAGTTGAATCCAAGCATGGATAGTTCCAGCCCCTCAAATTTATTTTGAGAAAGTTATGAGTGTCTGAGAAGAAAGGGGAGGGAATAGGCTGGAACTGACTTATGAATGCCATATTGTGTAACAAAATCCTGTTTCCCTCTGTTATTACAGAATGTTGCTCCTTCCCTGCAGATTAACAAATAAAGAAAAATATATACTAGAAAGATTCCAGTCTTTCCAAACTATGTATTATACACACTGCTTATGATTGCTTTGATCTTTTCAATTTCAAAATTGTAAGTCTATTAAAGGTTTAGTATACTAAGAATCAGGAGCTAATCTTACATTAAAGTGATTTGACTCACAATAGTGTAAAATGTTGATACAACCATATATGTAATTTATTTGGGTGCCACTCAAAGACCTCTTAAATGATGGTCTCAGTTTTCAGTAGCTTCGGGGAAAACACCTGAGTGTGGTTCCTTCCTTCTCTAAATAAGCCACCAGGCTTCAGACCTGAGACAAGCTCAGGAAGAAGAACTCCATGAAATGTCCATGTCCATCACTCTCACTGCAGTTAGCTTGACCTGTAGAAACTCCACAGAAACAGAGAATAAAACCAACAAATTAAACCCAACCAATGCTAATATGCACTGGGAGCTGTCAGGGCTATGTTCTTGGTGAACGAATCTGGTTTCTGTGTGCACAAGAAATGTCATGTGAGTAATGCCAACTCTTCAGTGCTCTTTCTAAAGTTCCTTGCAAAGGAAAAATCAACTCTTCCGTGATCCATAAGATGAAAATGTCTCAGTCCATGTGCCTGAAATGTATTAACACAACTGCAGAAATCACAGAACTGTATAATTTGCTGTGGGGGTCAAAAGCCCTGATGTCCATCACTCATGTTAATTGGACAGTGAAATAATTGTTTGTAGGATGTGTTTTTGGTCTTCTCTGATGAATTGTCAACCAAAATGCTTTATGGCTTCTAGGTCCAGGATTTAGGATTTGAACAAATGAGATACTGAACAGACTAGTTCTAATCCTAAAGTGACTTAAACACATAGGTAAGTGCTTCCCAGGGCTGCCCCTAGATGAGCCAGCACCTTCCAGGGACAAACAAACCTTCAGTGTTACTTGAAGAAGAAGCAAAAACTTGCTCTTCTGCCCTTGCATGTTTCAGGTTCAAACCCCAACTGGTAAACACAATGAGTTCATTACATCAGCTTAATTTCACTCTTTCCTCTGGTGGGGTACACTCATTGGGGTGATGAAAAGCAAAGAAAGGTTTGACTTCCTAAACTCTACTTCCTAATGCAACCACAAACATCTGTAGAGGTGCAGATGCCAAAGCCATCATAGTGGACAGCTGGGCTTGTCCTCCCTATGCAGAGGTAACAGTGAGAGAAACCCCAGATGAGTTAACACTCACTGTGAATTCCCTTCAGCCTGGTTCCCCTGAGCAGCACACAGGAAAGGAGGCTTGAAACAGACCCGAAAATCACATGGTGAACTTGTAAATATTTTGCCTTTCTTTTTATATTCTAATGCATATATTTGATAAAGATGTCATTTTCTAATACTGCTTTATTTTAACTGATGATATTAAATACGTGGCTAAACAGTCAGGGGTTTTTTTCTTGTTTTTTGGGGAGATTTTTTTCAGTTTTAGAAGTATCAGATAGGAGTTGGACTTTATTAAACCTCTTTATGATGGCCTGATATGTGGCAAATATTAAATTATTGTGTCTTGAAGAAGCAACCATTGATCATTATAAATTTAATCTGGTTATAAGACTAACAATCTATAAGCAAGATATGGGTTCTGAATATCTCTGAAATTCAGTTACTACAGTTTTTTTTAATAATTAACACAATCATTACTATGTAACTTGATAATTACCTTTGTTTTACAGATTTGTGCTTTCAAATAATTCAGGAAAAGCAACTCCTTTGCATTTTTCCTGACTAAATAAAAGCCTTATCCATTACCTGGCTTTGTTGGTAGTCTTTCAACGTCATAAACAAACGAATAATAATTTAATGCACCTCAGAGGTGATAGATATGGAATGTAAGGGGATGTTTTTCATCTCCTGAAATAATAATGGCTTAAATTGTTGCTTTGAACCCGAACCTGAAATCCTCAATCTAAAAAAATATTGATCATGGTAAGGATGCTGTACTGGAACAACTTATTCGTTTATTTCATGTCAAATGCTGCATGACTTTTCCTGCTGTTCAAATGAAAAATACAAAATTCACTTTGTCAATTTCTATTATTAACTTTCTTCTAAAAATCAGAGTCTGAGCATCACATGCGGAGAAAAAACTGAAATGAACCAGAGACAGAGCTGTGTAATATACATTAGTTTCAAATTGAGAATATATCTGTACAGATTTTTCGAAACAACTGACCTTTTCAAAACAAGTTTAAAAAAAAAAAACAAAGACTGTATTTAAATGGTCTGGAGAATTGTTGCTACAAAGAATGTGAGGTACAAGATTCATGCAGAAGGTTTTAAAGGAGTTGTTTGATAGGAATGAGGAAACAGTAGTAGACAGACTATTTTACTTTAGGACTGCTAAGAAACAGCGGAAGTGTATATGCAACAGTAAAAGACTATATATGCAAGAGTGTATATGCAAGAGTAAAATATCCTTCCACCAACTCCTTCGTCTACAAATTGCAGATCCTTCCAAGGTCTCAATGAGACACAGGCATGGAACTCTGTTGCAGTTCCTTCCATGACCTGATATCTTTTTGTAGAAATTATTGGGAAATAAAAGATAATTCTGAAAGATAATTCATTGTTATGAGTTTCTAATCTACAAAATGTTGGAAAGATTATTTTTCCACTTTCTGCCTGGTTTTTACAGCCAGTGATATTTTCATATCTTTTTTTCAACATTCCAAAAATTTTAATGAAAATCTTCAGCCAAACCTCTTTAGATGCCTTCTTTACTACTAAAAACATATTTATGTTTGAGAAAAACCAAGTTGAAAAGTTGAATTGCAATATAAAAATAAGTAAGCAACAAATTCTAAGCTAAAACCTGATTCAAAATTTTCAGGAAGTTAAAAAGGAAAGAAGTGCCAAGGGGACAAAACTTTGTACCTAATCTGCTCTTGTACTCGGGGCTGTTGCAGAGGTGAGGAGGTTCTTTTCACAGGGTAGGAGACAAGCATCCAGTGCTTTGTCTATTGGGTGACTTCGATAAATTGTAGGTGACCACCAATATGTAGAATTTTCAATTTCATAGAAGCATACAACCACAGAATCATAGAATATCCTGAGTTGGAAGGGATCCACAAAGATCATCCATCTCCAGCTCCTGGCCCTGCATAGGATTACTTGATCTCCAAGACCATTCTATGATCCTGTGGTTAGTCCTGAACTCTTGTAGTAGAGTGCCCTAATATGTCTTTGCATATTATGCATATATTATAATATGTTGCACACACACACAAACAAAGATTGTCATTCAGGACATACTTTTAATAAGAATTTTTGCAAGTACAGTACAGATTAAAAACATTCTCTATTTCGTCTAGTATGTCTGATGAGTCATTTGAGTTTAGCTTTTGGAGACCAGTATCGCTGGCTTTGGAGGTGGGTTTCTGCAGTCAAGCCCAGCGTGTGTCTGTATTTCCTTGCAAAACATTGACCCTTGTGATGCTGTAAGGTCAGGCATCACTCCCAATAACCTATATATGACACCAGCAGATATGGTTTCTCTTCCAAATTTCGGCTCCAGTCCTGACCTACCTATACAGTCAAGTATAAAACTTTTTGAAATGACTGCTACAAACCACAGGTTATGACCTAAAGATTCCACTTCTAATAAAAATGAAAACACCCACCCAGCAAAGCTGCTGTTAACAAGTTTCAGATGCCCAGCTTGCAGCTCTGCAAGCAAGTAGGTCTGATTTAGACTAATGGCAGCAGCTTTCCTTATAAAACAGCATCAATAGAACTTTTCTCAGAGCCCTTGGTGGTTTTCGCAGTCACAATTCCCTTGATCCTGGGAAATTTTTTCTAGAATTGTTTTTCCCTAAAGTTTAGCTACAGTTAAGATTCTTCCAAAAAGAGATAAAACTCCAAAGATACTGTTCTAGGTTATATATGAAACTCAGTAACTCCTGAATAATGGAAGTATCATAAAACTCACACTAGAGGCTGAAGACTTTGCATGAGTGAAAAGATGAGGAAAAAACCCAGAGAAATATGCTTTTGAGGTAAAATGTTTCTGATAAGATTTGAAACCCAGGCTGAGTTATGTCTCCTCCTTGATGAGATACTATTGTGTTGTTGCTCTCTCCCTGTAGGCAGAAACCAATCCTGTGAGGAGATCCCAGTCTGATCCAAGGTGAACCAGCTCCCACATCTCATCTAATGCATTCTCTAATTAAACTTTACACTGAAAAATAGAACCGAGTAAGAAAATCCGGTGCTGCTGTGCAACAGAGACATAACAAAACAGTTTGAGAACAAATCTTGTCCCCTTCTTGCCATGTCCTTGCCTGTCAAACCCTTTTCTCTCTGCTACTCCCGCTGCAAGCTCTTTATTACACCATGTGGTTACAATATTGCTGTCCAGGTAAACGATGAAAAAATGAATAAAATATTTTATTTTATTGTAAATAGTTTTGCATTTCCTCACAGTGGCGAAACCTTCTGTGCCTGGGAGTACATAGTATATTTTCAACAGAGTAATGGCTGTATGGAAGAGCTTATATAAGACCTCAAGAAGGACATCTCTTCCCAGCCAGAAGCACCCCAATGACTTGCAGTGGGAAGGGTCTGAGTTCAAATTCTTCTTGAATTCAGATTTTAATCATTGGTTTTGGATAAGGATTGAGACTGCAAATTTTCAGAGAACCTGTGAAGGCAGAGGTCAGTCTTGTTATGTGCTTGTTACAAAACAGTTCCATTTTCTATTTCTGAACAACCCCAACTCTCTCAGCCTGTCTTCGTAGGAGAGGTGCTCCAGCCTTGTGATCAGCTTAGTGCCTCTCCTCTGGACTTGTGCCAACAGGTTTCTGATGCTGAGGGCCCAGAGCTGGGCACAACACTTTAGGTGGGCCTCAGGAGAAAGGAGTAGAGGGGGAGAACCACCTTCCTTGACTTGCTGCTCATGCTTCATTAAATGCAACTATCCAGTAGGTTGCTCCATTGAATTGGGGCATGATCAAGCACTTATTCTTTTATGGATTGCACTGCAATGGGGTGTAGACATATTATAGTAGCGTGTATGTTGCAGAATATTATAAGAAAATCATAAGAATATCATAAGAAAATAAGTATTTCAAGTAAATACAGAGTTACTAGATTTTTTTTTTCACTTTCCACACAGACCTAAAGTACCCAGCAGAGTTCTGCACCCACTGCTTTGGTAAATGAGGACATTTCTAAAGGTCTGAGTCACTTTCATGCTGTGTAATGTCTGGGGGTGGCTCACAGGCCACAACTTTGTACTTATTGCTTGGTTCAGATCAGCACTGCTGAACCTGTCCCAGAGAGTTTCAGAATCATTCATGACCCCAAACCTTCAAAGCTGAACAGTGAATGAAAGTTGAACTCATTCAAGAACACTCTTGAAAGGGAAAGTTTGATGACAATTTAGCTTTTATTATTTTTCCAAGGAAAGGATGAAGTTTTCTTCTCTCTCCCCTATCTGAGACTAACAGAATAAATTTACTAAAAGAATAAATTAATTCTCTGTGCATGTTTATGCTATATTGAACTCTCTCTTTCAACATTCTTCCTTTCATTTGAGCACTGGTTTGCTCTGAAACATGCAATATGCTTACCATGTTTTAACAAAACTCCTTATTTAAAGCAACTTTTAGCATCTATAACAGATCTTATTAGTGACAACATAATCCCAGCTCTGGTAATGAGTGACTCGGGTCACGAGACAGGCAGCTGCAGAGTGTGATTCCTCCCAGTTTGAGAAAAATGGTCCAAGATAGATAGGTTGACATGTCTTTGGAAATGCCTGTGCTTGCGCGACAATATTCAAATCTCTTTTCGTCAGTTAAGCCATTTTAACTCTGGAATTATTATGCTGCTTTGCTTCACAAGACTGTCACTCAGATTATTCACGAGCTGCTTTGAAGGTGGAAAGTGTTGTTGTGATGCAGAACATGTAATGGTGGCCTCCCTGTAAGGACAAAGGATACCAGTTTGGGTTAAAGTGCTAAATAGGAAATAAAGACATAAGCAAAGTTTGCAATGTGTTTGTTAGGCTGTAAGTATCAACTGAAAATGTCCTCCATTAGATGGGTGATATTTTTTTCTTCACCCTTGTGTAGAATTGCAAATATTTATACCCGAAAATTATGTACCATTTTAACAGTGAACTTGTATGAAGTATTTGCAAGAACTAGTTTGCATCTGCTTACAACTCAAGATTAAAATTGAAACTTACTTCTTTATCAAAAATGATTTATAGTCTTGGACTTTACACTGTAAGACACTTCCTTATTGAGAAGTCAAACTGTCCATTGAATTGCTTCCTCTCTTCCATTGTTGCAGACCATTTTTAGCTCAAATTTAGAATTATGTCACAGAAGTAAAAATTCTTGGAGAAATAGTTGCTTTTCAAGCAGTTGTAATGAAATCAGGCATTTTAAGGAAAACTGCATCCAGTGCCTGTATCAAAGTACGAGGAATGGATATAGATCAACTTATATAGAACTAGAGGGAAAAAATGGACTTTAAATACAGAAACAGAGATAGAAAGAAAGAATAAGGAAGAAAGAAATATAGTGTTATCTCATTTACAAACAAAGAGAACCCACACCAAAGGTCATTCTTTATTCATCTTCTTGTTCTTGTTGTTGAAAGTTGGAGAATTAGGGAGAAAACGAACCAGAGAAATCTCAAATCACAGAATCATAGAATCACAGAATCATGAAATTGTAGAATCACAAAATGGTCTGGTTGGATGGGACATTAAGAATCATCCAATTCCAGCCATCCTGCCGTGGGCAGCAACATCTTCCACTATCCCAGGTTGCTCCAAGCCCTGTCCAACCTGGCCTTGGACACTTACAGAGATAGGACATCCAGAGCTTCTTTGGGCAACCTGATCCTGTTTCTTCAAATCCTCATGGCAAAGGACTTCCTTCTTTTGTCTGATCTAAATCTATCCTCTTTCAGTTTTATACTCTTGTCCCTTCTCCTGTCCCTACAAGCCTCTGTAAAACTCTCACTCATAACCCCCTTTTAGATATAGAGAGGTCACAATGAGGCTTCCTCAGAACCTGCTCTTCTCCATGCTGAGCAATTGATAACAATCACAACTAACTTTGGTTTCGAACAGAAACAATGGAAACCTGAAGAGCAAAGGAAATTTAATTTAGTATTTTCGAGAGTTTCTTCAGCCTTCGGGAAAATTCAAATTTGTCACACACACAGATACCCACCTCCTCACTTTTGTTTAAAGAAAGGTTAAGGTGGCAATATTTGCTGTCTTTATTTCTGTATAAATGATTCATAATAATGTGTATACCTAGCAAATTCAGATTATGTGGGAATGAAAATGCGTGTTCTTACTAAAGGAGTGAGAAAATCAATTGTGTTTGGCATCAGCGCCTGTAGACAGGAGTACAGCTGGAAAGAGGTGGGCGGCCTTGTGGTGACAGGAGGGGGAAAAATTAAATTCTAAGAAATAAGAGGGGGTTAGTAGCTGTATGGAAAAAGGGTTATTTTTAGACTTAAGGAGCACACTGTGCTAATATGAATGTTAGAGCCTTGAGCATCGCTTTGCTGCAAAAGGTCAAGTTCTCAAATCCCATTTTTTAGACTGACTTCTTATGTACATAAAAAGTTGTAATAATATAAGAAAGACAATATTAATTCAGGTGCAATAATTTAATTTGTTATGTGGAATTAAATTGAATTTTATTTGTTGTTTTAACTCCATCAATTTTGTATTAATGCAGAGCATTGCATTAAGGTATGTGATGCATAAACAACAAGTAGGACAAGAAATCTTTTCTTCACTGTTCATTCTTATCTGGTGACCCTAAAATTGGTGTGTCATTCCACACCACCTACCACTGATTTACCTGTTTTCAGACTGCGCTGTGCCGACCATTAAAGGACTGTGGGAATGTGGGGAAGGGGAGAAGAAGAAGAAGAAAACTCTCAGTAAGACCCAGTTATAAGGTCTCTCCCCTTCCAGGATGGATGACTGGTTTCCTAAAGTACCTCTGTGGCAGAGAGAGAGTTGTTGGTTCTGTTCAATCAATAAGCACTACCCTACAAAAGTGAAGGACAGTCACTACATCATATTTACAGTATTTTCATGGACACAATGTGACAACCACTCCAGGCAGAGACAGAATTGTGGAATCATAGAATCATTAAAGTTGGGAAAGACCTTCAAGGCTATCAAATCTAACTCTCAATTCAACACCACCACCTTGTTCACCTCTGAACCGCGTCCTTAAGTGCCATAACGGCATGTTTGTTGAACACTTCCAGGGATGGTGACGCTACTGCCAGGGCAACCCATTCCAATGTTTTACAACCCTTTCCATGACAAAATTTTTCCTAGTATCCAGTCTAAACCTCCCCCAATGCAACTCAAGGCCTTTTACTCTCGTCCTGTCTTTTGTTACAAGGGAGAAGAGACTGACCTGCCCCACTACAACTTTCTTTCAGGGAGTTGTAGAACACATTAAGGTTTCCCCTCAGACTCCTTTTTTCCCGGCTAAGCAACTGCAGCTTCCTCAGCTGCTCCTCATAAGATATAAGGGAACAAAGGGCCCTCAGTTCTGGGAAAAAAATTTCAAAAATATCCCCACAAGCAGATACAGTTCAGGCTAATGACCCTATTTCATAAATATCCCTGCTTTATGGATGCCTTCAATCATTACCTCAGTCAAAAGTATGGGTTTTTATTGCTCAGAGGGTAACTACAACACTTGTATGTACCCAGCTGACAATTTTTTGCTTATATCAAGCTTTGCATAAAATACTGCTCAGACTTTATGGACCTAATGGTAGGATCCAGGTTGCATTGGCCAGTCTATGAGACGGAGGTAGGCAGCGCAAGGAAGTAAAACTCTTTAACTGCAGCTCATGGAGCCATAGGTGACACCAGTATGAATTAGATGACAGTGTTACTCTCACCTTGCTGAAGTCTCACCACAACACTGCAGTGTTTCTGTTTCATGCGTGGGGACACTTGCACAACTTTTTTCCTATTAAATGGTGTTGAGAGAGATGTGGGTGATCAAGACGGCCAAGGAGAGTTGAGCTCCTCCACTCTAACTTAGATCATATTTGGTGTTGAGGTTAAGCAGGAGAGTCCTAGGGATATTTAATCCATCTGATTACCATCTGAAAATGGTAAAATTAAATATGAGTATGAGATGCCTATTCCTGACTTTTAGATTGATAGAGAGCCTACCATTCACTTAAACTGTATGCCTGAGTTTTGGATGTCAGATGAAAATTAAATCTTTCCAAAACAGGATAAAAATAAGCACATAAAGTGATTCGGAAAGGAAAAAAAAAAATGTAATTAGGAATTTTAAGATGTCACATCAGTTGCTTCTCACAAAGGAAGACAGTGCCATTCACAAGCACACTTCAGTCTTTTTCTGGAGTATTATGCACAAGGCTGATTATGCATCTACAAGAAAATTAGTTTAAAATAGAAGAGCAAAGCTGAAAAGGGGCATAAGTCTGGGAATAAGCACAGTGGTCTACAAATACATCTGGGAGGCGAATGCAAAAGAGATAGAACATAAACCACAATGTTATCATGAGTAAGGATGATATAAAATGTCCATTCGCACATTTAGCCTGGAAATAGGGATATGATCATATGTTTTAGCAAGTGGCTGACCTATATAAAGCAGGATTCACCATCCAATTCCATGTGTCTGTGATACAGCCTGTGCAATCTCCTTAGCTATTCATGTCTCATTATACATGACACATCCTTCTTGATTCACATTAGCCACAGAATGCTGGTTTTTGCTGACTGCATCTTTCTCTTAAAAGACATTAAAAGGGGGTGAGGAGAGTGAGAAGAAAACCCTTAACTGTGAAAGTAGGAAAAGAGAAAAAGAAGCTTAGTGCAATGTATGCATATGTGTACTCATTTGCAGGAGTCCCCAACACTAAACACAGTGTAAAACTTATAGCCAGAAATGGATTAAGATCTCTGTCTGGAACTGAAATTCATTTTTTTTATCTGTCTCACAGTTCTTATTGGATTTGAGATTTTGTAGCTTATAAATTATCTTAGAAAATTCAGTGAACACTCAGACAAAATCAGAGTTGGCCACATGGCCTGGTAACAACCTTGTCCAAGAGCTGTGCCCTCAGACATGTGCTAGAAGTAATTTGCCTCTTGCTTAAACACAGAACAGGTAGATGCTGGGCAAGGTCTCAGAAAGGGTTCATTTGTTAGGCTCAATGGCTCCAGCTTGGGACAAGGTATTGAATTTCCAGGCCACAAAGGCGGAGCACTTAGTCTTTGACCTAGTGACTAATCCAGTTACTCCTTGGAAGAACATCCCACCCAGAGGCATATCTTGAAAGGCAGAGTCCATGCTAATCAGTGCAATAGCATGACCTACATCCTACCGCAAAAATCCATCTATGTGAAGTATCCCTGCGAGGCCTGGGGCACTCCAGAGGTTAAAATAAGAAACATATTTACTTAATAGTTAGCTAAAGCCTTACCAAAAGCTCTTATAATTATAAAAGCTCCCAACCTCTTTTCCATCCCCCTTTCTTCCTCCTTCCTCTGAAACTACAAAGAGAACACACACAAAACTACTGGTTTAGGGCACAGAAAGGCATCCAGTCCGATCTTTTTGGGGTATATCATGAGATGCCAAGTCAGAAAATATGAGGAAAAATAAATCAAAAGACCAAGTGAGAAGCCAATCCAATTTCGTCAGCAGAGGAACAGCAGAGCAGAGGCTTTTGCAGATGTGACTCAGGTAGGGTAATGATAACTTTCCAGAACAGGATAGGGGTCCAAAGCCTCTTCAGTTCGCTCTGGTGACAGTGCCAACATGTATGTCTGGGTAAGGGGAGCAAGGGTCAGACAAACAGGTATTTCTTACAGGCAAATGCCACACAAACTGCTTCTGTTAATAGATAGGCACAGCTCTGGTTTTCCCATAGACTGCCTTTGAATTGCAGTGTTTTATCAAGAAGAAGACAAGTTTTAGCTGCTGCACGTACAGTGGAAACACATGGGAAAATCCCTGCAAGAGACTAAGTTTTTGCTGTTGCCAGTACATAGAAGAAAAGGTGGCAGTAGTAGCTGGAGAAGGTGCATCCTAGAACTTGCTCCAGACACCAGTGTGCTCTTCTCATGCTGTTCCAAATATTTCTCCCAATAAATCCATCATCTCCCCTAAGTGCACCCATGGAGAGATTTTCAAGGGCTCCAGTTATGTGTGAACTAATATTAGGCTTCCCTGCCTCCAAATTGGAGCACACCAAGAACTTTATTCTTTTGCCATTGCTGAAAGACAGGAAAAGCAGTGTTGCTGTGATAAAATTGAAGATGTGGAGAAATACACCAAAATTTGACACCAAAATGTGAAACCAAACCCACAGCCAAGACAGTAATCTTCCTTATTCTTTTTATTGACTTTGTTCCATTATAATCTCAAAATATAACCTAATCCTGAAATACAGAACCCGTGTGGTGACAAACTACAGTTGCGTATTTTTCACATATCCACGTATATAAATAAACCGTTAAAAAATTATGCAAATACTTACAGCATCAGAGCATGATCCTGGTGCCTGAAAGGGAACTGAACTCTGTGGTTCAGCACTTTATTTTTTTGTTTGTTTTCATACAATGGACATCTTTTTTTCTATTTATCCCTGTGTGGAAAAGTTAATGGAGCTGATGCTGAACAGGGAAGAGTTAGAAACGTTCATGAAACTGACCCTGAGGAATTAGAATCACAAGCAGAGAATACCAGCATGAGATTAAGACTAGGTAAATGGCAAGTCCCTTTAAATATGGTATTCATTATCATGACAACATTTCAAGAAGGGAAGCAATAAGTAGAGGACTAAGATATCTAGTAAAAAAGGGTAGGAAAAAAAAAAAGAAAATAGGTTTTAGATATTTTCAGTGCCTTGTGGTGTAAAGCAAGCAAGCAAACAATAAAAATAAACAAGAAAATATCAGAAGAAATTGAAACCTTAAATTATTCTAACTTGTCACCCTTGTCTTCAACTCTTTGTATGCTTCATTTTTTCCCTTATTCATGGAACATCTCATGCCTTTATCACTTTTGCTATAAAACCATCTTCTCCAGGGGACATGAAAATTATGATCATTTTTTTAAAAATCAAGTTTTTTAGTGACTGTGTAATTTTATTTTACAATATGAGCAACTCACTTTTTTTTTTTTTCTTTTAATGTCAGAAGACAGTAGAGAAGTAGAGAAAAGTCATGGGAAAGAAAGAAAGAGAAGTTCTGGATGCCCCATCCCTGGAAATGTTCAAGGCCAGGTTGGACAGGACTCTGAGAAACCTGGTCCAGTGAAAGATGTCCCTGCCCATGGCAGGGGGGCTGGAACAAGATGGTCTTTAAGACCCCTTCCAACCCAAACTATGATTCTATGAAAACATAAGAGAAAAGTAACAAGTGAGCAGATGGACATTGCCTGGCAAAGCCTTCTCATACTGCAGTAGAAGCATTTACACGACAAGCAGATTTTGAAGTATTTATCTGGACCATGATCTGAAGTCAGGGTGTGTTGGAAAACTCATTGGAATCAGCAGGAAGTCATCCATTGATTTCAACTATTGATGAACCTTAAATCCAGCATGCTTCAAAACACTGGTAGAGAGACAAAGACACCCATAAATATTTCCAGAGTTGAAGTCCGTCCTGTAGTTCACATACAAACTTAGAGGGTATTTCATCCATGCTGATTCCTTTTGCGTGCTGTGCTATGAATGACAGCTAAACCTCCCCTCCCTCTTCCTGAGAACAAAGACATTATCCTGCAATTCTAATACATCTTTTGTCATTTGACATTATTCCAGGTGACTTCTCTGCTATTCAATCATGTGAGATAGCCAGAAAGATAAATGCTTTTGGGGACAGCAAAGAACAATACAGCAGTATTTTCCTGTGTCCTGGGTTTCTCTCTTCTTTTTTGTTCTTTTTCTTTTAAATTTTAATTCCCCCCTTTAAAGTTTACTTGACAATGGCATTTATTTCATGTTGCAGTTGTTACAGGTTAACACTATTGTTTTATCAGGGAACATTTATCTTCAAGAAGAAAGTTATCCTAATACAGGACATATCTCATCCAAGGGCAAATAGGAAGGGGAACATTTCCAGAGGGTAATGTTAATGTCCCTAATGCTATAAAAATAAATGAAATCTGATTAACACCACTATGAAGAAGTGAGTCATAGCTTGTATATAAAATATAGTTGCCTCGATTGGGAGCATTATTTTTGGCAGTTTAAGGCAGTGCATTAAAAGATGTGATGGCTTTAAAAACATGAAAAATACCTTAGTGCTTTGGCATTTTAAATAGAGCTTGAAATCTGTGAAACTGGAGAGCTTTTAAAGTTAACGTTTCTCCAGTGAGAAAGAAGCAACACACAGCGCATCTTTCCTTAGGTTTCTGACATGGAAAATTACACCTGCACTGTGGGGAAAGTAAGTTTGTATGGAAATGGGAACTTTGGGCAGTTGATTGATTCCGTATTGCTGATTCATGCATTTGGGTCCTCCAAATGCCAGTATATTTTAGAGCAGTCTCTGATACACTCAGGGACGTTTGGTTGTTTTTTTTTTAATTGTGTTACCTCATGCAACTTCTAAGTAGAGAGCTAAGAACTGAGCAAGCTGTGCACGTACCCTTCAGCCTCCTCATCTCTGCAGAGGGCAGAATGCTCAAAGGTGGACACTCAGACCTGCCAGACTCTCATTAAATCAGGATGAACTTCTAACCAGAGACAAAAATCTAAGATGTGAAGTCAGCCAGGGACAGCGGGTCTGTCAGGAGAATTGCCACCTTGGCAGCAGATCCCAATGGCTGTCATCATCCTGCTGATTGAACAACGACAGGGCAAAGGAGGATGAAAGTCACAGAAGATCGTGCTCAAGCACGCATTTTCTGGAGACATCAGAAAGAGGACTCCAGAGGAGTAACTACTAGAAATGACCAACCAAAGTAATGACCAAGATGGCAAGCAATTTGATTTGCTGGTCAGTCCCTCCCAGTTTTATCCATCAGAATGAAAATTCAGAAAGGAAAAACAACCCCATATATCCAAAACATTAAAGAACAGCCATCACCAAGCAGGACCAAAAGCAATAATTCTTCAGAACACTGAGATCATATTTCTTGCCTTCTTCCCTTGCCCTCTGTTTTACAACACACGAATGCGGAATAAGCAAGCGGAGTTGCGATGTGTGCACACCTGCAGGGTAATGATCTTATTGGCATCACAAGGGCATGGTGGAGCGTTGGAATGGAAGGATGCAGGCTCTTTAGGAAGGACAGGCAGCTGAGATGAAGAGGTGGAGTTGCCCTCTCTGTCAGTGACCAGCTGGAGTGTGTGGAGCTCTGCCTGGGAAAGATGAGGAGCCAACCAAGAGCCTGTGGAAGCGGAGGGACCTGGAAACCAGGTCATCATTAAAGTTTCTGGGTATCAGCAACTTCCAGGGCTATCTGAAAGAAATTTCATCCAGCACAAAACTGAAATCTTGGTGCCAGATCCAGATGCAGTTTTCAGACACAGACAATCTAAAATGTCTTTTTCCTAATATAAGCTGGGAATTCTCCACTTCTGAGCTGGCAGCATAAAAGTAATTTTTTCCTTCTTTTGCATCTTGCTGTTAGTTGATAATCATTAGTATGAAACATAGGAGGAATTAAATGGGAATCAATACAACATTCCTGTTGTATCCTGTAATGTCAATTTCAAGATACATCATTTTGAGGTAAGCTGGGTGGAATCCCAAAGTTCTCTACTGAGGAGATTTGCATTGTGATTGATTTAAATTTTGTAAATGATGTAAACACAAAAGAACCCTCTCCTTTCCTTCCCCCACCCAAGCAAATAAATTAATGGACCAGATTCTGCTCTGGTTTTTATATTCCATAACCAGTCCTGTGGTTCCTGTTGTAGAATTAAATAGAGTTAAAGATTTTGCATTGGCTGTTCTGACACTAATGCAAAGAAAAGACAGTCATGGCTACAGAGATCTGGTCAACAATTTAGTCACCTGCTTTGGATCTAGGTTGTAGGTGCTATAAAAAGGAAGCTTCGTTAAACACTTGAATTTTTTATATGCTCAAGAGAAAGAAATGAGGTGCTTTGAAAACCTTCTGAGGCTTTCTGCATTCTCTTAAGGATCTCTTAAGGGTTTTAAGAACCTCAAACAGATAAATGAGACCTGACTTTGGAAGGCTTCAGGGGTTTGTATCTGGCCACATTGTACAGAAGAATATTGTAGTAAGTGCCTGAACTGACAATATTCCTAAAATATGCAATGTGGAAGAATGTGTCCAACACTGCATGACCATCTGCAGACTGAAAATGGAAAGGTACATTTTCAAATCAGAATCACAAGCGCAGGAGATTCTGGTTTTATGCAAAAGTGATGAAGTTCTCTGAAATCCATGTCATCATTAAAACTAGAAAAGATGGATTTTCACTTGAAAGTGTCACTTAAAGGAAAATTAAAATTTCCATGGAGATATATGCCTGATCTTTATATGTCTGATCTTAGAAAAGGATGGAATTTAAAATAAAGGTTTTCCTTCTCCAGTTGCCTGGTGTACAGAAAACAATTGCAGTGACAGAAAATTCATCTTCAACTCCCCTCTCTCTGAATCCAGACCAGAATACAGATATTCTGGGTGTCCTATCCAGTAGGTAATTGGTTTTATATCAAAACAACTGCTAAGCTCTTCCAGTAAAAATTCTGCATATTATGGAAATCAGTTTGGTTTTTTTTTACACAAACGATCTGAGTCAATCTGAAAGAAAGAAACAAAAAGAGTTTAGGAATTATTTCTCTTTCATTTTTTTCCCCCCATGTCTCTATATCATAGCTCTAATGATAAAGTAACACAATACTACCTTCATGAACACATCTTGAGAACAGCATAAAATATTTATATCAAAGATTTTATACCTTAGACAGGAATGGTATCAATTCGTTTAGAGAAATGGGAATAATTTTAGCAGCATAAGGAATCTTTACATGGCAGCCCTTTGCTTTAAGGAATCACAGTTTAACTGATGCTAATTGAGAAAGAGTTATTTCCCTGCGAAAAGAGGAAAAGCCACCTACTCTCTAAGGAAGATGTATTGCTTCATCTTTATTTATTGCATTCATATGCACTTTGGCACATCTTGGGGCTCCAGAATTAAGCTGAATTAAACTTGCAAGACTGTGGGGTCAGCATTTAAATTCTTGGCTTCAGCTGAATTTTAACAGTGCTGTGAGCCAGTGGCAGACACAGCCTCGATCTGAACAGGTTCTGGTGTTGCAAGTCTGCAGCTGGACTAGTTTGAAGCATAAACCACAGGGAGGAGACTCCCACTCCTGGAAAAAGGCTGGTGTCTCCCCCAAAAATCCACGCAAGCATTCATCTGCAGTGAGGAGAAGGAAAGATATGAATGGAGCCAACGGGAAAGTTTCAAAATCTGAGATACTGAACACTTCTGAGGAAAGACTGGCTCTCGTTTCACATCCATCCCTGTTGTCACAAAATACACAAGACAAACTGTTTTCAGAAAAGGGAGAGATCCAGGGCCATGTCATTTCCCACCACTGAATTTGTTTACAACATTAAGAATTAATATCTTCATATTTCTATTATTTCAAATTTCCAAGTTAGCAAAGCCTGTCAGATTTTTGCTATTAAGCTTGTCCATACTTCAGCATTTGCATCTCTTTTTCTGGTACATTATTCATTAGCTTATTTATCTATCTTTTTAATTTTTATGCCCATCTGCTTAATTATCTTCTTAGAGAGATTATCAATGCCTTCCATTTTCTTTGATGTCAGTTTGAAAAGGGACAATGAGCTTAGAGACAACCGTCATTTCAGCCATTTTGATGACATGCCTTGTCCTTTGACCAGCTTGGCAATCATCTGACCCCCCTCCTGACCTTTGCATAATTACCTATCCAATTTCCTTATCACCATTCTCCCTTTCAGTTCCTAAAAGCAATATAGCTGTGGTCACTGTCAAAGTCATGGTGACCTTGTTATGACTCCTTCTATAGCCCTAATGAAATAACCAATTAATCACTTATTCCTTTATCTCAATCTCAAGTAATTTCTAAAACTCCTGTTACGTCTTCTTTTTTGTTTTGACTAAATGTTAATTAACTTGACCAACTTTACCTCTTTTGCATTCACCCGTCATTTTAAACAATAAAATATATCTGAATAGTTTTGTTCCTACATTTCCTCCAAGCATTCAGAAAAATCACTTATTTTCCAGATAAATTTTCTTTCTCTACTATGTACTCCTTAAGTAAGCACAAAGTCTAGAGAAACTTTGTGTAAGCAAATTCTTTGAAGCTATTCCACAAATAATTCACAATAATAAATATCAAGCTTTTTTTTCTGTATGGAATATATGTAAAAATGTAAGCTTCATCTTGCTTTCAAGCTAAGGTTGGAGGATATTTTACCTGCCTTCCCTGCTGATTTCCTGAGTCTTTCAAAAACTCCAGGAGAAACAGATGGACTGCTCCTGGAGACCATTAGAGAAAACTACAACTGTCAAAAAAGTAAATTTGTTACAGGTTTGTTTGTTTGGCATCCCTAACCTCTTCCTCTGCTTCTTAAACTTGCAGAAGTACGTTCCGTACTTCTCCAATGAATTTGCTTCCATAAAAACACTGCCCCAATTTAAATGTGTCAAAGACCAATGCAGAATAGAGGCAGGAAGGATTCACAGGGTCATAGATTTATAAATTGGTTTGGGTTGGAAAGGTTAAAGATCATCAAGTTCCAATCCCCTGCCATGGGCAGGGATGCCTCTCACTGTCCCAGGCTGCTCAGAGCCCCGTCCAACGTGGCCTTGAACACTTCCAGGGATGGGGCAGCCACAGCTTCTCTGGGCAACCTGTGCCAGGGCCTCACCATCCTTTAAGGAAATAATCTCTTCCTAATATCTAATCTAAAATCACCCTCTTTCATTTTAAAACCACCGGCCCTTGTCCTGTCACTATCTCTCCATATAAAAAGTCACTCTTCCTCTTTTTTATAAGCCCTCTTATGGTGCTGGAAGGCCACAGTGAGGTCTCCTCAAAGCCTTCTCTTCTTTATGCTCAACAACCCCAGACCTCTAAGCCTGTTTTCCAGCCATAAATAATGGACTAAAAATAAGAAAATAAGATCTGTCAAGTCCATACAAATGCAACAGAGTGGGTTAAGGAGATCATACCAAGACAATCTCAGCTGTTGCTGTGCAGCATCGGTCCAAGTATCTATAGCCACAGCCATGTTTGTGCTGTTTTCAGCTTGAGTTGATAAGATTTACGTGCATACATATAAAGTCAGCTCAGCTGTCCCTGGCCTGTATCTCCTCTCAGGTCTGATTCCAGGGGTAACTTGTGAGGAGCTAGCTCAGGTGTATGCTGCCACAGGATATGCATTCCTCGGGAGAAGTTGAATCAAGGCTGAGAGTACAGGATCCAGCATGTTGTTAGGGATATCAGGCAAGCTGGATTTCAGAGAAAAGGCACTCATGGCAAGGAGTATCTTCCAGAAAATGTCAGGTGAGACAAGCATTCCGTAGTCTTTTCATCTGAGTCCCAGACAAGTTATTACAATAAAAAAAATGGAAGTGAAACCTTTTGATAGATATGTATAAATTTTGAGGTCAAAAAGGACTATTCTATTCTTCACTCTGATCTGTGAATAGCGGTATTGTGGGCTCTTGCTACACCCCTATCAGACTCTTTGCCATCCCAGAATATCTGCCTTGAAAGCAGAAAAGTCTCATCAACAAAATTTCTCTGCAGCAAGTACTCTTAGTTTTGCCATGGATCCCTCCAAAATTGCACATAAACAAAGTCAACAGATGTTAAATGTATGATCAATAGGCAAAGGCTGTAACTGAACAGCATTCATCTCTCCTTCAAAACTGACATATTCATGGAGGGAAGCAGTGCCAAAACAAATACAAGCAAAGCAATAGCCTGGAAATACTTTAAACATATTATTTGAATTCTCAGAAGTATCATTTTTAACTTAAAGTAAACATTGGCATGCAAACCTAACAGTCTGCGTAATCCAGTCTTGAAGTGTAACTTTATTTGTTATGGGGATTTGCTCAAGGAAAGGGGGAGGGAGGGCGAGGTGGGAAAATAAAATAAAATAAAAACACCCCTCCTTCCAAAAAAACCTCCTCTTCTCCTACTACAAAGAGGAACCGGTCGTTTCTGCAATGCTGCAGACATTTCACAAGGTCATGGAAGCGGCTGTCTCAAGCTGCTTTAGCAATCTGGGGGGGAGGAGGGATTGAATTGTTATGCACTTGGATGTTCACTTGGCACACCGGGATGGGGAGCCTTTGTCGCTGTTTTAATAGGAGTCAGAGGCTGGGATGTGCCAGCCAGATTCCCACCCTCACGAGCGCAGGAGCTGGGTTCTGTGGGCTTACTCTGATGTGAGGGAGGAAGGGCCATAACCCTCCTTCTTTGGGAGCCACTTGTGTCATGCCGCGGCCCACCGGCTTTTCCTGACATAGTGCCGGCTTCTGGCAATCTCCAAATAAAGTCTTCAATTAACAGGGAAACAAAAGCCTCCGAGGACTCTAGCCAGGATGTGCTATTAAACGAGAGATGTTGCAGGCACCTTTTCCAGCTGAGAGGGAAATGAGGAGAAACATACCAAAAATATTTTAACAAGAGACAACTGGCAGAACAGCCCTCCCTTGCTGGGGATCAATTTTATGCACTCGGGGGAAAAAAACAGAAATATTAGTACAATAGTAGAATCATTAAGGTAGGAAAAGACCCCTAAGACCAAGGGGTCCATTCACTAACCCAAGACTGCCCAGTTCACCACTAAGCCACTGTGTCCCCAGGTGCCACACCTACCCATTTTTTAAATACCTCCAGTGAAGGTGACTCAACCCTTTTCCTGGTCAGACTGTTCCAAGGCTTGACAACTCTTTCCATGAAGAATTTTTGTCCTAATATTCAGTCTAAATCTCTCCTGACATAGCTTGAGGCTGTTTATGATTTTTTTTCCATCTGCACACTAGCCAATAATTTGAATTAACTAATAAAGTAGATGAGTCTTCTTGGCTTTATATGCATGAATTCTTCGTCTCAACCGAGTTATCTGACTTTCAGGTCTCAATATCCCTTGACCAGACTTTGCTTGGACTGCATCGTCTTCACTACAAAACTAAAACTTTATTTTATTATTGATTTAATGTTATGACCATTGGTGTACTCTGGTACACCATTTATACTTACTATCTGAAAAACAGAGGTTCACTTTATATATCTGAGATTTAAATGCTTAGTTGAAGTTTATAATCTAGATTTTCTCTCTCGACAGAGGATTGGAGATAGAATATGAACAAATTCATCCTGTCCTGAGGTATTTTAGTACAATGATTGGCAGCCACTGCTTGGGGACTGGCTGGGCATCTGTCAGCAGATGGTGGCAATTGCATTGAGCATCATTTGTTTTCTATATTCTCTTATAATCATTGTTATTTGCACTTCCTTTTCTGTGCTCTTAAATTATATCTCAACCCATGGGTTTTACTCTTTTTCCAGTTCTCTTCTCCATCCCACAGAGGGGGAGTGAGGGAGCAGCTCTGCAGTGTTCAGCTGCCTGCTGGATTAAACCACAACACTGCTCCGTACGGAAAATCGAGGAGAGTTTGCCTTCACTTAAAATTAAATAATTAAATCTTCATTGAAACAAAGAGACAAACTGGTTAAGTAGTTAATGCTTCTGTATAGATCACATGCAAGATCATATTTTAAGTCTCTGCCTTAATGACTGTTTAATTATTTATAGAAAATGGAAGCACTTCAATGGGAAGCTCAGAGAAACACCTGCCTCCATACTGTCACTGTCACAGGAACTCAGCCAGTTCCCTTCCTTTGTGACTCTTATCTGGACTGTGTAAATATGAGGTTGAGTTCTAGACCTCACAAGAAAAGGACTTAAAGTTAGATTCTTTCCATTCTTGGTGAGTCCCAGAGGGCATCATACATGTGCAGACGGACATCAGCGTTTTTTCCTCCAAATTTAAGAACAATTGTCCCAATGTAGAATAGAGAAGAGGGTGTGGGGGGAAAATCAAAACCAAAAATGGAAGTTATATCCAGTGTTTTCAGATCTTTCAGTCTTAACCTGAGGTTCAGTTTTGACCTGAGATTCTCAGCACTACTTTCAAACAGCAGCATATTTTCATAATGTGAATGGAGCCTCACAAACTACTGAGTGACCAGAAGCATTTGCTATGATTAAAAGAATATTACAGAAAATTATTCAAAGAAAAGGGAAAAAAACATTTTATATCTCACCTCTTCTCCTCTTCCCCACTTTCATAAAAAAAGAAAAAGAAAAAAGAATGAAAAGAGAAGAAAACAAAAACTCAGCCTAACTGAAAGCCAACTCACCCCAGAAAAATAATTTGGCATCAGCCTTTATCGACAGCTGCACTTCACTTCAGCACCTGTGTGTATCATTGCAAGTGATGAATGATTGGGGAGGCTGTTTTGTGTTAGTGAAACACGTTGTGGCAAAGCTTGTATTTATATTTACGGGATAAGTTTGAGTCGGACCCGTCTTACGAGACTCAGATCTTGGTGGTAAAGGTGGGATGTATTGGCTGTGTAGATGTTATTAAACTCAGGAATGCCTCCAGATTTTAAGGTCTGAGTAGATACATTGGCCATGTCCCAGCTTGGTGTTAAGGTGAGACCCTCTCCACCCTGTCCCAAAGTTCTGGTTTCATTGAACACAATGATTTTGATGAGCAGTCAAGTGTGGGGGTCTACGCAAAAAAGGGAAAAATACGTGGGAAGTAATAACCTCACTGAATAGAACAAACTTCTATAGAAATCAAAAGCAATCATGCTGTTTGATACAAATTTTAAAATAACTTCAGGGAGGATAAGGTGGGGAGTGGAAAAGGAACTGAAAGAAAAAGTAAAGTAAATCATCTTAATATTGTATTTCAAAATGGAATTTTCACAAAGGGATTAACTTGCATCAGGGAAAAATCTTAAAAGGAGGATAAATAATAAACAAGCCAAACATAAGGCATTGGACAAAACACTTGTCCACTAAAACTATGGAATTGTTTCACACACAAAAAGAAAAGAAATTCTTTTGGATTAATCCAAGCTGAAAATACTTTTTCTGGAGATTTTTGTTTCTCTCATTAAATTGAAAGCTCTTCGTATTTGTAGTGCTTTAAGATATTTATTTCCAGAAGCTTACTTCAAATCCCATTGAGATCAGCAAAAGACTATCAGGTGACGTTAGTTATTGTTCATTTGAAGTCCATGAGATTAAACCTTTTCTTCTTTTTCCTGTAACTTTGTGAAAGTTCTGTGTTGTCAAAGAGAATCTTCTACATCTGGTTCTTCTTTTTCTTTTCTTTATTGCATTTTGGAGAGATTATAAATGTTAATAGTTTCAAATGACTTATGAAAAAAAAGACAAAACACACAAAAGCTTTCTTCTCTTTTCTCACTGGTGTTTATTTTGGGGATATATTTGACTTAACACTATCATAATGCTGGAATTATGGATTCTTGGCTGGTGGAAATTGCAACAATCTAATTCATGGATCAACAATATTTAATACTCTTAAAAGTCTACTTCACCATTTCATCCAAGTCAGATTGTCATAGAACACAGACCAGGCGAAAACAGGACTGAGTATTACTTACCTATCTAATGTGCACTGATTCCAAGATACAGGAATGAATTTGCTGTGCATCAGTTCTCTTACCCAAGCTGTTTCCCCAGACAATAATATTTAGATAATTTAACATCTTCAGTGGAAATAATGTGGTCACTTATTAACAGGTATTTATTTTCATTTTTCTGCTTATTGGTGAGGGTTTCAGTTGGTAAATTCAGTTCGTCAGTACACGATAATACACCCATAAGAATTACTTTTTTTCTCAATTTCTGACTGCTATTAAAAATGACCATATATATTATCAAGTACTAATAAAAAGATTCCTAAAATCAGAAGTCCAGCAGGAAGTGCAATTTCTGATGTGCACTAAGCACCAAACACATCTTGACCTTCACTTATCCTCCATTTTACTCAGCTGAGTGGTTCAAATGTACAACTGAGTTTGTCACAGTTAAAATCTTATGCATATAAGGACATCTTTTTCTGCCTCTAGAATTTTTTCTCCATCTTTCTCTTTATTCGCATACACACACACACACACACATACAGGTATTTTAACTTGAAAATTAATGACATTTTTAAAATAAGAAATTATTTTCTTTTTCTGAACTGTGAAGAAGACCCTCCTAGAAAAAAAATGTTTTAAGGTGATAAAAATTTGACTTTTACACTCCATTTTACACTGTGTAGTTACAGTATACATATTCACAATAAATTAAAAATTAATAACCAACTAAAAAAAAACAGAAAAAAATCTTTTATTCAGGAACGATAAAATGCAATTTTTTATATTTACAGGAAAACACTTATTTAAAAAATTAATTTCTGATTAATGTTGCTCTACTTTATGAATCAATTTTCAGTTTAAAGAACTTCTCATGATGGAGTTACTGTTATCAAATGTAGGTGAATCCCAAGACCTAAAATTTGTCTTCCTAGATACTATAGTCTAAATATAATTTTTGTCGTTGTAATTTAAGTTTATATTGAAAATTAAAATAGGATATATTATTACTAATTATGGCAACTATACTATTATTTTTACAAATGGTCTATCATTTTGTCCATTTTTCAAGGTAATCCTTGTGTTACACAAATAATTCCTTAGGAGAATGAGATAAATTTGCCTAATTACTACAGGTGTGATATTCGCAAATGAAGTGATTGCTTTAAAATGAGTCTGATGCATGCCCTTGGTGTCAAGGGAATTATCTATTTGCCTGGATCTAATTATGCTGAAGGGAATCTCAAACGCAATTAGCTGCTTCTCCCGCTTTTCTTACAACAAGAGAAAATTAGCTGCTTAATTAATAATGAAAGCTTCTTGATTTTACCAATGAAAACTAAAAATGTGTGCTGGTGCTTTAAATAATTACAATATTTGGGGTTTGGTGTAAGTTTATTTGCTTGCAGAGTGCTGCACTTGTTTTTATTAGAAGTCCACACGCAATACTTGAATGGGAGATCGTGTACCCGAGCCATTTGCAAGCTGGTCCAAGCTGCTCGTCAGACACAGTCTCTGGGATTCAAGGAAGACTGGCTGGGACTCACCATGTCAGTGGCTTCTATGCTCTGCTTACAGGACACATATGGAATAATACTTGAGTTAGAGGTGAATTAAATTGGTTTGAGAACAATTTCAATACATTATTTTCAAAATCTGAGCTTACATTTTAGCTAATTATGGTGGTTCCGCCTACTCAGACCTGAGGCTCCAATGTGTTCCCCAGCACTTCAGTATCTGAGCACCTTCTGTCCACCAAACCCTGGTCAGCAGAGTTGTGACTTCTGCTTAATTGCAGGTAAGCTTGGAAATTGGAATTCACTTGACATAAACCATGTCGAACCTTCTCTGGAATGTGTTCTACCCTCTGGTTTGATATATTTTGTACTGACCACTTCATTAGTACTATTCAGGAAAAGAGTGAAACCTGGTAAGACTGATTTGCACATGGAAGAGCAGTACAGGCATAGAAGAAACCACTCAGCTCCTTTTCTGTGACTTTTTTGAAAGGGTCAGCTACATGGCCATTCAAAACAACTCCCTGAGAAAGCAGACATGACAGTAGTAATGCTAATGTATCTTTGTCCAAAATGAACCCAATTTCTGACCACCAGTTTTACAGGATTGTTGTCCTGTGGACTCTTCCTTGAGACTGTTGATTATTTGCCGCAGCCCATCTCTGTCCATCACCTAAAGAGCTTTCTCTGTGTGCTTCCTCGGAGCCATTCTCTTTGAAATGTACACGTTTATGCATTATTAACTTATACTTTGCAATTATTAACCGTTCTTGTCTTACATTGAAAATTTGCTTTGTTTTCAAGCTGTGATGCCAAGTCATCCTGTCATCTTTTGAATAAAAATCATGACATCTGTCTGCTGGAGCACCACCACTTTGCAATCTCACATAAGCAGAATTTTCACTGGGCTGTACTTGATGAGGAGGTAAAAGGCCTTAGTAGTTGGTTGCAGGTTCTCAGCCATGATTATCAATATATCCTTTTGTCCCACCTTTTTTTTTTTTTTTTTTTTGGTCTTAAACATGTCCAGGGTTTACCCAACTCATACAGATTTAACATATTTGTCTCTGACTTAAGTTATGTTTCTCTCATGGCTGCAAGAATTAATTATTTAAAACAAGCACATGCCACTATCTAATACGATTACCAGATCTTTTATAAAAACCAATACTACATAGAAGAAATAGAAGAATCAGATGAAAAACCCAAAAGAATCTGGTATATATCATGTGCATATTTCTCCGTTACAATTTTTCTCTTCTGCTTCATCTGGTTCATCCTCACTCTTTTATATAAATTTCACCCTTTTATATAAATTTTCAATATTTCACTCTGTATTCCTCTCTCTGTGTCCTCTTACTTATTCCATTCTTAATGATCTAATTATATTCAACTTCTAGTGTATATACAGTCCTTTATGGGTTCATCAGATTTTGAAGAAGACAAAACAAGGTCATTTACTATTATTACAATACTTATTTTACTGCTTCTTTTGAGGATGTTTACTACATCACATAAAACATTAATCTATTAGTATTTTACTTTGAAAACACATCTTCTATTGAGGCTGTTTTCTTATCCGTGAGGCAAACTGCGAATAGGTACAACTCAAGATGGAAAAAGCAGTCAATGTTCTTTGGGACACTGTAGCTGGTTACAGAAAACTTTTTAAAAATCCTCCATACCCTGGAGGTAGAATTTGTCAAGATGCTCACGTAATTGAAATTTTCTATGGCTGTTAAGAACCAAGAGAATAGCAGTTCTTCCCTCCAAACGAAATCTCACTGCCAGATTTGTATGACATTTCATGATCCAAGCTTAATTTGTTATACATTGTTCCCAGAAGGTGAGATGAGATTACATGGAGCCATACATTAGTTAGAAGATTTATTTTACACTTACCCACTCAAAGTTCCTTTCTAGTTATTCAAGCAGAATAGAGCGATCTTGATTAGTTAATCTCTCTACATCAGCGTTTTTTCCACAGAGTACTTCACAGAAATGTTTTAAAATTTCACAATTAAAAAAGCAATTAAAAAGGATTATCAAAATCAAAGTTGATCTTTAATTACTGCCTATATCTAGATCTTTATTCCATGATATACCAGATAAAATACTCTTAAAAATGCTTTGTTAATAGCTTTTTATTACTGAGAACATAGGAAATTTCAGTCTTTTGAGGCATGTCCCTTTTTAGATCAACTTCATTTTCAAGTTGTCATCTAAAACTTTATTTCCATCAATCTTGTCTTGCTCTAGCTGAGTAAGCCATTCCTTTATCTTCTGCCCACCGTGAGAATTGGCCACCTTGCAATGACTTGGGTAGTGTGGTCAAAGTACTGCTGTAATTTCTCCGGTGAAAAATTGCTTTCTATCTCCATCTTAGTGACCAAATCTCTTCTGGCATCTGTTCAGTCAGGCCTGCCTCTGTGAAGTCCTGCAATCAATTTTTGGACATTTGGACTTCTGGAAATATTCAGGGAAATAGTCAACTGCTCTTTTTCCTCAGACCAGGGCTGGCATAATGGTTTTCTAAAAGTCTTTGCAGTTTTACAGCTCTCGCTGAAAAACAGCTGTTGCTGAGGAGAAGAAATAGCAGAATAGCAAAGGTTCTCTAAGGATGATTTCAACTTGACTAGCTGTAGCATCTGAATGAACAGAAGGTCAGAGAATTAAAAGTTCTGGTACTCAGGAGTGCTCTGTGTTTGAACATATTTGCATTTAGGAATATTCTGAATAATAAAGGAAGAATTTTGTAGAAGACTGCAAAAGAATATTAAAAACAAGAACATGTATATAAATAGACATATCACTGGATTGAAAATCTCACCATACTGAAATTCCTGCTTGGTTCAATTAACACGTTTTTTTGTTGCCAACCTCAGATTGCCAGTGAATAATAGCTTCTCCAAAAGGACCCCATTTCACATACCTTTTATGTGAAAAATAGTGAGGGTGAGGCTCAATTCACCAAATTTCAGCAACACGAAAACTACTTGTTTCATCTGGTCACCTAAGGCTTGACTCAGACACCCCACACTGTTGAGGGTCATCTGAGGTGAACTTAGAATCCAGTATCTATTTGGACTCCAATTGCCTCTCCAAAAGGAATCTCATCCAGCCTCATGTGAAAACCTCAGATTTTTGGGGGGCTATCAAATGTTACTGGAAACTTTCTTCAAGCAACCTGAAAGGAGGTTTGTTTTCCAAAGTGTGGCATCAAGGATGTAAAGTTATGAGTCATTTTATTTAATTCAGCTATCTTAAGATACATGCCAGAGCCCTCAAATTTTAGATTTATATATATATATGTGTCTGGATGAGGTCAGCAAAGAGTTAGATAAATGCCAGGGAAACAACAAAATCAGGTCAGCATATAATAATAAGGATTTTATATATATATATATAATGAAAGTTTCCTGAAGTACTTCAGAGCGGAAAAGACGAAGAAAACAATCATTCTCCAATCCCCTCTTCCCATGTTGAGACCCCAGAGAACCCCCTGAATCATTACATTATACTACATCCTACTATATAGCAGATCAAAAGCTCAACTTTTGCCCTTCTGCCCTTAGAGTTTGTGGGACCCTGAACCCAACTTGTTTGGACTAGTGCAAATTGATATATCCAAATCAATAAATCCCTTGTTGGCCTCTTTAACTCCATCTGAACTCCTTCAGGTCCCAGCCACACTGAGCCCCTACAAAGACAGTGCAAGCACAAGGCAGGCAAATCTCAGGGTCAGGTGAGGCTTCTCTGAAGTGACAGCTGAATGAGGACCTTGTCAAAGAACTTTAATAAAGTCACTCTCCTCTCCAGTACAAGTGTTAGGCCATCAGGCAGTGTTTTCAGTCTCTCTCTCGCATGGGAATTTTATGCTGCAGTAAGACATGAAACCCCAGTGTTCTCAAAATCTTTCCTTTTTAATATCTGGATTCTTTCCTAATTATTTTCAGATTAATTCCCAGCTAATACGTAAGGATGAAATTTGGCGTATGACCTATAACCCTAAGCATGTTGTGATTCTGTTACCAATCTCCTGATTTCATGGTGGGCTTAACAAGCACCATATGTGACTCGCTGTGTTCCTGTACATTAATGTGGCCTAATGATCCAGGGAATCTCTGGCACTATCCCGCCTTGCCACAGTCAGCAGCCAAACAATGGCAACACCAAGGTCTAATGAAATGGTTTTTTTCCGTGTCTGTGTCCTCAAGGCTGGAAAGGACTCTCAGACACCCCACAGTGTGACTGTGCTCACCAGTGTGGGGTTCCTTTTTTTTGCTGCTGGTTGGTGCCTCTCCTCCTCAGGTGATGCACAAGGTAAATGCCATTTTTCCCCAGCACTTTTGATCACTTGTGCTCATGCTGTTCCACTCAGACACAGCTAACCAAGGGTGCAAGAGGAACGTAGTTCCCTGAACTGCGTTAAAATGTTTCTCACTGGAGGGGCAGTCCTGGGGGTACTTTGGAGGAAAGACCTGGCTCTGGCCTGAGAGAGGAATTGTTAATAGTACTAATGAAGTGGTCGGAATAAAATATATCAAACCAAAGGGCAAAACACATTTGGCATCTTAGCAGCCAAGTCAGAAAAGAGACCAGCATTCAGAGATGAACTGTCTACTGATCATGGGGCATCCCTGGACACATGTGCTTGACCCCAAGCCTAGAGACATCCATGGGGGTATTTCTACCATCTTCTGTGGGGTTTTTGGATTGCATCTGATGGGCATGGCACATTTTTTGCTGCTGGAAGAAAGTTTGGTTTCACGTGGTAGAAATGGCTGTTAAATCACCGGCTGTTCCCTCACTGAGTCATAACACAGAGTCATAGAATGGCTTTGGTTGGAAGAGACCTTAAAGACTATCTAGTTCCAACCCCCTGCCATGGGCAGGAGGGCCACGCACTAGATCAGGTTGAAGAAAGTGTCCCAAATAAGCTCAGCCCTATCCTGGACCTGTTCCCCCCTCCAGAAAGGACACAATTTTCTGTGCTTGCTTCAGAGAAGATCTTGTTGTCCCTTTCTTCTTTCTCTGCCTGCCATATGTTCTCCTCCTTCTAATCACCTGTCCCTGACACCAACCCAGAAAACCTTGCCACACTATCTACACCATTAATCCTTTCTTAAACCTATATATGCAGTGGCTCTTATAAACTACCATAGATCCCGTGTATTGTCTGAAAATGAGCTTCAAATCTAAAGGTTTTCAGGCCTGTGGGGGAGAAAACCCATTACATGTGATAGCTTCCTGCAAATGTGGGCAATTACAGATAGAAAAATCCTCCTTACCACTGCTGAAACTCTCTGTGATCAGCTGCATTCACAGTTGCAACCTATAGACTCTAGGACTGAAAAAGCTTCACTGATGATTTCTACATTGGACCAAATGATATCCTTGACAATAACGTAATCCCGAGAACCCTTGCTCACTTCCAGTCATCACCATTGGGGCCACAGGCTGGCACGGATGAGCCAACACACTCCTCCAGACCTGCACTTATGTTTCAATAATAAAAGCCCAAATGCAGAACATTTTCTTCTCCCTCTCCTCCCTCCCAAATGCTACTGATCGTCCTATTACCATGGCAACCAACTCCTGCTGGCATGATCAAGAAAAAACCTGATTTGGGATTTTAATTAATTGCTTGGAAATGGAAATGTAACAGTGACTGGCAGTTCAACTAAGCACGTTTGCAAAGTGAATAAAAATAGAGTTTCTGAAATACTTGAAATTGTTTCACTGGATATAACCCACATTTTTTACGAGACACCTTAATTTATTCTGCTTCATAAAATAAATCTGCCAAATGTACTAAGCCATTTTGTCAACACAAATCATTTTGGCAAATACTTTAATCCTTCTTCTTAACAAAATGTATTGTATTAAGAAAAAAAAAATCTAACCCATCAGTATAAACCCATAGGTTTGATCTGAACGGATGCCTTTTTCACCAGTAGGTCATATTTATAAAAGGCTTTCATCTTGCCTTCACAAAAGAGGATGTTCTTCTTCCGATGCACGTGATCACTCATTAACATTGATGGCAGCTAAACCCCCATATTCAGCAGAGAATGGAAGAGAAAGGGTTTTCAGCTGATTGTTATGACCCCCAGTCTCCCTGTTTTCAAAGAAAATAGAGTGGTCATTGTCTGGGTACGGCACCGCCCTCTCCTGCATGCTGCCAGTGCTGCTGAGGTGGTGGCATAGGTCCTGCACTGCTCAGCCAAGAAAAAGCCCATTTCTCTACAGATTTTTAGGGACAAGAGGATTAGGATGATATCCCTGTTGTCTCTATGGAGGCCTGTGTACCCATAGTTTCCAGAATCATGCTAATTTTGAAGGCTTTGTAGTTTCACAGTATTTATTATATAGATATGTGTGTGTGTGTGTGTGTGTGTATGTAAATAGATATATCTAAAACCTAGTTCTTTGAGAAATTAGAGGAGGTTGTGAAAGATTCAGAAGCCCCACATCACACCTGAAACTGGACGATAACTTCATTGACTGCATAAAATCCTCCAGTTATCTCTTCTGAAAGAAAGTTGAAGTGAGGTGTGGATCGGTCTCTACTTCCAGGTAGCAAGAGATAGGACAAGAGGAAATGGCCTCAAGGCATGCCAAGGGAGGTTTAGATTGGATGTTACAAAATATTCTTCACTGAAATGGTGGTCAAGTATTGGAACAGGCTGCCCAGGGAAGTGGTAGGATCACCATTCCTAGAAGTTTCCAACACATGTAGATGTGGTACATAGACACATGGTTTAGTGGTGGATCTGGCAGCACTGGGTTCATGGTTGGACTCAGCAGGGGTTTTTTGCAGCCTTGATTCCTTCCTTCTTACATGATTCTTTGATTCTCCACCTTGAGATGTTGACCTGATGGGAAAGCTGAAACATGGTTAGCATAAGCATGGTGGTATTGTAAATATGGCATGGACACTTCTTAGTGACAGCACAATAATGCAGTGCCACATGGAGACAAAAAATTCCATATTACTGCTAAAGAACTTCCTTATTCACAAGCAAGAGTCAAGGAACCAGCGTGGAATCAGGAGCCTTCACTATCAACAGCTGTCTTACCTTCCCCCTTTGAGATTTTAGCTTTCCATTTGCTTTTATTCTTTACAGTCCAATGGCATCCCTGACAATCAAAGCTAAGTGTGAACAGTTCTACATTAGCTGACTTATTTTCTCATATTTACTGATTTTCCTCCAAGCAGATTTTGTCAGTCCACCAGATGTAAAATACCCTGCAGCTCCCACTAGCAGAGTATTAATTCACATCACAGGATCACGTGGTTGACCCAGAAGTTACTAAACTTCCTTACTGAGTGACTTAATTATATTTGAGATGTGACTGCTTCTTGCCAGTTTTCACACATTCACAATGTCACTCTTCAGTGAGGAGTATTCGCTCAGCCCCCCAACTTTACTCCTGCTCATGGTAGACAAGCTCAGTGAGCAAAGCTGTACTGGATGATCTGAGTTGGGTTTAATCGACTATTTTCAAAGATTACACAGGGTTGGAAGAGGCTCTGACCTCTGGAGAGGTCGTTTTGTTTTCGCTCTTGGGCCATATTTACTCACCATTCCCCACTGCTTTTTGTTTCTCCTGTAACATCCTTAAAATACAGGTAATAATTTCCATTACTGGAACATCTTTTCAGACCTAAATATCATGAAACTGGTAGAAATTGAGAGACAAAATGAAAACACAAGAAATCTGGTGATTATCTATCTCTCACTCTCTCTATCATCTATTGGTATTTCTAAGGCAACTATCTTTGTGTTATCTAAGCACTGTAATATAATACAATCTCTTGCAAGTTGTATCTAAGTGCAGTGGGTTTTACTTATTAATAACATAGCACTTATCTTCAAAGTGCTTCACAAACTAATTAATTCTCCCAGCACCTTCTCCCTGTCAGGCAGGTGAGACAACTATTGCTCCCATTAAACATATCATTCTGATTATTACTTGAGGAAATAAGGTTAAGTTACTCATCCTATCTCCCAGAATAGACAGTGAGTGTTAGAAAGAACACCTGAGATCAGTTATGAGGGAACAGGGTTTTTGACCTGATTTGAGACCACCTCGAAGTCCCTCATGCCTGGGCAACATCACTGGTAACAAAATAATTATGTGCCTCCTTAAAAATTAGCATGGCAAAGCATGATGGGATTCTTTGTCTGAGACTGACTATTTTTTGTTTGTTTGTTTTTAAAAAGGGCCCTGACCAACCAGCTCCATTCTGCTGTGTGAGTCATCCACATGCACCAGGCTTGTGAAAAAAACTTACACTGACTTGGCTGCTTCAGTTTTATGTGCTCCATTATGTTGGCATTATTCCTCAGCCCAAGCAATTCCTGCACTCAAGTTTCTGCGTCTTCCAGGTAAAGAAAACACATGGGAAAGATATTTGACAGCCGTGGAAAAGAAAGAAATTATAATAATAGGGCCTACTTGTTAAATCATTCTAACTCCTTAATGGTTCAAAAGCATTTCTGCCTCATCAGACTGTTTAGAACTCTATCACTCTGGCTTATCTGAAGGTATGGATTTCTCATGCCATGCAAAAACACATTTAAGAACTAATTCCACTCCTCAGAGCTTCAATGGCTAGCTCAGAATTAGGATCATGCCATGGGATATTGCATAACTATTGGCAATAACTAATGACATTCATCAGATGAGGTAGTTCCAGGAGGTAAACAAAGATAAAGGCATAACAGTTGCCCAAGTGAAGGAGTTCTTATATTAATTAGTCCCATACAACACAGAAGCCTTATTAAGCTGTAGCGTGGCCTGAAAGCTACTTAAGCTCTCACTCATTGTGTAATGATGGCACAATGGGCAGAAATCCACCAGATGCCTCCTTGGAGGAGAGTACCTTCCTCGGAGTCCCTGCCAACAGAAACATTATGCTGCAGGATTAAAATGTGTTTTAATTATTTGCTGAAGGTCAATTTGACAGTATAGCCCCTAAGTATGTATGTACACATACAGACACACATAACTTTATTCCTATAGAATTAAAAACATGAGAAATTGGATATTGGCACACCTGTGTTCTATAAGGATGAAGAGGGAACTTCAAAAGGCTGGTTTGAGTTTCAGGAAAACACTCCAAGCCTTTGAGGTAAAGTACATCTGCCCTAACTTGGACGTCTTAAAACTAAACAATGAAGTCTGAGCTCATCACTCCAAGCTCCCTTCATGGGGAGAAATGGGCATCTCCAGAGTGTAATTCATCTTGTCCCATCATAGATGCTTAAGACAGACTGGATGAGTCACTCCCTGGAGGTGCCCACATGTAGCTGCTGACTCTGAGGAGAGCCTAACTCAGATTTAGACATTTAACTTTTTGATACATAACATTGGATGAGTTGAATTCCGCCCTTATATCCTCTTCTCAGGCTTGGTTCCAGCCCCTTCACAGCCAGTTGGTGTTGACATGCAAAATGTAGAACAGGGTCAAAGAATACCTGGGGCTTTTCTGCTACTTTTCCCCCCAGTAGGACAGAGTTCCAGAAATAAAGTGGTCCAGGAATAGGAAGGAAAAGAACAACTCCTTCCTCCCAAAAAATCAGGCACAGTTTGTGACATTCTGTAATTTAATGAATGAGGGACTTGCTGGCAGGACCTTCTCCATTTGATGTTTCCTCACTGAACCTCAGTTCACAGACCTCTACTTTAGCAGGTGAGTAACGTCTTTGACTCCAGGAAGATCACAGGGCCAGTGAAAGTTGAGTACATACATAAATGTTTTCAGGACCAGGCACATATAAATTAATTAGAGTTACGTATTTATATAGCTTTGTGGATTTTGGCCTTTGTTCATAACCTTCATCATCTGAGGCCTGAGTCTGCAACCTTCACAGAACATGATACCAGACCTTCACTTTCCGTTTGGAAGGGCGATGCTGAGGAGGAAGAGGAGAAGGAAGAAAGACACATTTACAGTTTTGACTGGACAGTGTGATCATGATTTTAGCAGCAAGATTTTTAGAGTTTTCCTGAGATATTTCTATTCTTGTGAAAATGCTGGAAACCTTATTTCAGGGGGGGAAAAAATTGCAAAGTGTTTGCCAGAGGAGGTCTGAGCTTTGAAAGGAGATGAGGGTACTCTTTGCATTTCTATGCATTTATTTGCATAAATACATGGAAACTGGGGGGAACACATGGCAACTTTCAGCCTATTTCTAGTCAAGCTGCTAAGTCACTCATGAATCTGCTTTAACTGTAACAAATTTTAACTCTATAGAATTAGCTTTGCATAGACTTTTTGTGTAAAGACTATCTCTGTTCTGTTTGCACAGCACTCAGGAAAAAAAATAATAAAAACAAGAACACAGGCACACAAAAAAATTTTCTATTTTCTGTGCCCAAATCAATGGAAAGTAGAGAAACCACAATAATTCACCGACTTTCATCTCGCAGAAAACCCTTTTCTCCACATTTCAGAAGAGTTAGGTCTTGCAGGGAGTCCCTCTCTACCACTTTCCTATGTCTCAATTTAAAATGAGAACTTCAAGGTCAGTGGAAAGCAGCAACATAAAAGCACCCAATTCTTGTTAACGCAGCCTAGAATAGTGGGTGGGCCCGTCTCTCAGGTGAGAAAAGGCAAGCTGCAAAGCAAATACCTGAGGTGACTTCTCCTTGTTTGAGTCTGCTACCCTTAGGGCTGTGTTCTTTTGGCTGGGGATATCTGTTGATCTTACCTCTTAACAGTAATTATGCCAGACAGCTTTTTGGCTTTCAGTTCTGCTCCATAGGTAACATAAATCATACAAATTATTACCACAATGCTAAACTATAATTACCCACAGACCCTGACATGCTAAAAGGTGTATTAATTTGATAATATAATAAATATGTTACTGCATAAAACTATAATTATTACTTCAAAATTGACACTTATACCAGCTTGAGTTTTTTTTTTTTTCCCCAGCAGGCAACTCAATTGTTCATTGACCAATACCAGAAATGTTATTTGAATTCAGTGAGACACATTGAAATGTAATTTGGTAGCATGTAGGAGGCCTCTCTTAAAGGAAAATGTCACTAGAGTTAGTTTGCGTTCTGGAAGTTATAATTCCATAAAGTAATAAATTACTCTGTAGTTCAAGAGGAAAAACATATCTGACAAATAGCCCAGGAAATGAGAATAATATCAACATATCTATCAAATAGCCCAGGAAATGGGAACAATATCAACAAAATACCTAAAATGTTACCAATGGGGAAAATAATTCACAGAATAACATAAATAAACACCCTTATTTATGTTGCTTCAATTGCTGTTGAGGAAAAAAAAAAAATGTGACTGACACTATAGGAGAAAATTCTACTCTTTTTTTGCATGGAAAAACTGACAAACATATCTGTGGGAAAGACCGAGGTCCCAATTCTGCAACTGTTTGGGTGTGGACAACCCCTGGCACAGCTCCCAGGTTTGTTTTATTCAGTGACAGCCTAATGTAAAATATATAAACAAGCCTGGGAACAGAGGTCGTAATCCAGACCTGCTCCTTCTCAGCTCAGCAGCCCAACTGCTGCAACACCAACTCAGGATCCTGTTTCCCATTTTCTTTATATTTTGTATTTTCTGTGTGGTCAATAGAAATTTGTAGGAAGGGAGTCTTACATGTTCAAGTCTTCTTGAACTCGTTATAAATACGAGCTCACTTCTTGTTCCTGGTTGATTCCTGTAGCTGGTGAATGTGCAGGAATCAGTCACACACACCTCTCCTGGACTATGTGGAATTGATATTTACACACTGAGTGGTTTTTTACGACAGTTTCTCTTTGAGTTTCTTATTAGGATCTTAAAACGTGTAGCTAAAGGAAATCTTCAAAAGTATTTGTTCCCGAGTTTTCTTTAACAACCTGAATACTGGTGATTTTTCAAGTTCTTCCCTCATATTTTTATTCCCATTTATACTCTGGCTTGCAAAAGGAGGGGGAAAAAAGTATCAAAGGAGAAGGGAATATGAAGTTTATTTCAAGTTTTCATTTCTGGGTGGTATTGCTATCATTTAACTTCATATATTTACACTTACACCAGTTGCCATAGGCATACTCTGTATTCAAAGGACAGCTATAGGCATCTTTGGAAGAGGTAAATCAGAAAATCTTCCTTCTGCAGGTGTTTCCACTACAGAAAAATGAGACTATGATGATTAACACAGCAAGCCTCATCTAAAGTTTCTAGGTTTTTTTTTTTCCCACTACTGAAGTAGAAATAAAGGTAGGGGAAGAATTGCTCCGAAGGAAGAAGTGAAAAATGGAGGAGAAATGAAGGAGAAAAGTATTAGAATATTAATATAACAAAAGTACCTGAAAAGAGCTTGGTTTATCTTCTTTGATGAAATATATGCAAATGTGTTTGTCGAAAAACCTTAAAATGTCCCCATTAACACTTATTTTAGAGTACTTGAAAAAAAAAATCAACAATAAAAATTTATGGGGGGAAGGTTAGTTTGGTATCAAAAACATTTGCCACGGAAGCAGGAAACCTCATTTCAATACCTTTGACTTCTGTCAAGAAGGGAATTATTCTCTACCTACTTGCAAGATATTTCCAAATGTGAGGGATGTTGGGAAGATACATATTGTGAAGAATCTTCATTATCATTCTCGAGACCAGACAAAGGAGAGATAAGGCCCTGATTCTCTTTATGTAAATATCTGTTCAACTTCTGTATAAATAGTCCTGACAAGGTGGGTTCCTGGGCTGCACTTAAGGGTCAGTGAAAATGAATGTTGTGTAGCTTTATCATTACCTTTAGTTGTTGCTCCTCCACTGATCAGATGGAATGTTGCAAACAGGTCGCTGAAACTGCTTGTCAGACACTCTTCACCTGACCTAGTGCATGTATTACATGGGGCTTTATTGACATGGTTCTCCTCAAATGCCAGTTTGGAAAGAATTAATCGCTTGGGCAGAGCTTCTGGTGACTTTCATCCAGTTGGAACAAAAGGTGAACTGTGTGAGGAGAGCAGGAACAGAAGATTTCCACAGTATCATCACTATTTTCAGTGAAACATGAGCTGAAAAATCACCATGTTGATGCTGAGATCTGTGTAGAATTATTGGCCAAAACTGAAAAACACAGGGGCAAAAGAGAAAAAAAAATAGAATAAAAAGCCATAAAAGTATATGGTAGTTCGGTACAGAAGATGTGAGACAGGCTGTTGGAATACAAATATTAGGACTTAAACCTGGAGGTATAAAGACTATCTTTGTTAAATTCTTAGAGAACAGCTACTGCATGCTGGAGGCTGGAGAATCCTGGAATCGTAGAATTGACTAGGTTGAAAAAGCCCTCTGCGAGGCCAATCATTTGGTACCTTTGGTACCTTTACCAATGTGGAGCATTGCCAAGCCCACAATGTCCCCACGTGTCACATCTAATTAAATACCTCTGAGGATGGTGATTCAACAGCTTCCCTGGGCACCCTGTTTCAATGCCTGACAACCCTTTTGG